>PVJS01006470.1:0-38955 GCA_004027185.1 Glis glis | reverse complement strand
AGAGAAAGTGTGAAGATCTCATTACAAATAAATTTAGAAACAGTTTTCTTCTTCCCTAAGGCAGCTGTGTTCAGTCTTAATTAAAATTCTCAAAATTCATCTAGATTTTGCCTTCCATTCCTTTGAAATCTTTTCTGATACAAGTCTTCAGATTTTCTTCTCAATCATCTGGAGCATCTATTAAGCCAGGTGTGGTGGTACACACCTGTAATCCCAGTATCTGGGAGGCTGAGACACGAGGATTGCAGGTTTGAGGCCAGCCTCAGCAGCTTAATGAGGCCCTTAGCAACTTAGTGAGACCCTGTTTCAAAATAAAAAAATATAAAAAGGGCTGAGGGTATAGCTCAGAGGTAGAATGCCCCTGGGTTCGATCCCCAGTGCAAAAAATTAAAAATAAAAATAAAGCTTCTATTAACACACACATGCACTCCCCCTGTCTCTGCTTCTCTCTCCTGCCTCCTGTCCATAAAACTCTTTGAGTCCCTTGGCCCAAACTTGAAATTGTCACGTCTTCCTACAGAGGCCCTTCACTATTTTCTTGATAACAGACTGATGTTCTGAACGTGACGCTGTGTAATCATTTTACCGACAGGCCGTGAACAAGCTTCTCATCTTTGTAGATCATTTGATAGCTCCTGGTTACCTGCAGATTGAGCCCAAATCCCTTAGTTCGATATCCGAGGTCCTTCCCATTGGTCTGGTCATTCGGGCTCATTGTCTGCCCATCTCCTTGTGCGTGGTCTTCTGACACCCTGGGTGATGGACTGTTCCCTAAACACACCAACCTTCCAGAAAACACTGCCTCGAATTTATACACACCACTGCATTGCCCGCCTTGTGTGGTCCTTGAGATGCCCTCTCCATGCAGCCCATGTCTACTTGACGTCAGGCTTCTTGTGCTGGCGATGGGGCTCAGTGGCCCCTTCCTCAGTGGGGTGATGATTCCCTCCTCCAGGCCTCTGCGAGCAATGGTAATGGTGCCTGTGGCCGTTGTCTAGCTCGGTGGCATCTGAATCTTCCCTGGTAGAATACAAGCTTTATAATGGCAGGTTCCTTTATATGTACCCATAATCCCAGCGCTTTTGATGCATTATTATAATCTCAGGGGTAGGAAGGGCAAGACTGTGTTACTTGAATTTTGATAATGAGAACTGAAAGTATATCCAATCAGATTAAATCCTATTGTAACTGGCAGAAAAAAAATCTCAAAAAAAAAAAGATTTCTCTTTCATAAAAGCGGAGGTAGAAAGTCCGAAGAGAGTTTGGCATCCATGGGGTTAGAGATCCAGGCTTCTCCCACTCTTTTTCCATAGTCACCTCAGACCCAAGATGGTTGCTCCAGCTCTAGCCATCATATCTACATTCAGTCCAGCAGAAAATAGGATGGAGGAGAAAAATTAAATAATAAATGCTTCCTCCACATTGTACATGCCATTACAATTTTCATCCCAGAAATGAGGAAAAATGACAATACTTAGCAGTAAGGGGAGGCTACGAAATGTAGAGTCTTTATCTACAATGTCATTATGCAAATTAAGCATGTATTCATGAAACAAACTCCACAAAACCACGGTATTTACAATCATTTGGCGTTAAGCGTAAAGCAAGTTAGGGCGCAATACATTTAGCATTCATTCCTTACACCTTCAAGCATCTATTTTCATATGTGTTTATAACCAGGACTTAAATTTAACTCAGTCGTGTGTTAAGATGTTACTGCAGTAGCTGCTTCTGAGCTGGTATATGTCTACTTTTAGCAGAATTGTTCTCCACAGCTTTTAGAGTGCATTATCCCCACCCCCACCCCCCGCTTATGTTGGTGAGAAACAACTATGAGCAAGTTATATAACAATCGTAATCAAGAAACTGGCCTGGCTACATTAACCGAAGAAATCACATCTTCAGTCGGTTGAGCTTTACAATGAACTCTCCCCTCCTCCCGTATTCCCATGCTGATAGCACCAGCGTCCACCCGGCCGCCAGCTCTTCCTGTTCTAATCCTTCCCTTCATTGGTCACCTGCAGCTCAGGTCCTGCCTCTGGCCACAGCCCCCTCCTCTCTGCGGTCAGCATGTCCACCAGTTACCAGTGTATTTCTCCCCAGATTCAAACCCTCCCTCACACACACACAATCAGGCCCACATCCCTAACTCCCCCTCCTGGCCAAGAGGAGATCTGTATCCTGCTGACCCCTCAGCTCCAGCTCCTTTGAGGGCCCTGGACGCTCCTTTAGGGAGCCAGGCACACACTGCTGGCTCAGTCTGGAAGATTCTCCACTCCCTTTTCCTTCCTTCCATTCTCTTCCTGCTTCAGCTTTCCTGGGTTACCCTGCCAATGTCAGCTCAGGCAGCTCAGACATCTTTTCTCTGGGAAACCTTCTTTGCCTCCACTCCTCTCGCCCCTCTGAAGAGCAAGGACCTCCTGTCGCTCCGCTCCCTCAAAATGTGTACTTTTTTTTTTTTTGCGATATTGGGTATTGAACCCAGGGGCATTCTACCTCCAAGCTATATCCCCAGCCCTCTTTTTTATTCTTTATTTTGAAACAGGGTCTTACTAAGTTGCAGAGGGCCTCACTTAGTAGCTGAGGCTGGCCATGAACCTGTGATCCTCCTGTCTCAGCCTCCCAAGTACTGAGATTGCAAGCTTGCCCCACCACGCCCAGTTAAATATATTCTTTTGAAGAAGGGCAGAGGACCCAGGAACAGGAAAGGTTAAAAAAAACATCTATATAGGGAAGAAAAAAACAGGGAAGGTTGTAAGGGTCACAATGACCAGGCAAGGACTGTGGATATCAAAACAAAACTCCAGCCCTTCTGTGGGCTGCATGCTGAGGACAACTGGTGAAAATAAATTTAAAGGATGATCAAAGATGGGGAGGCAGAAAGACAACCAGACTCGAGCCCTCCAGCCCTCAAGATAATGACTCAAATTAAGGATTGAAACTGGGCACAAGACATTGAGTCCCCAAGAACCAATTCTGACCAATAACAAAAGAGCAGATGTGGGGGAACCTCAAGAAAGGATGAGAGCTCACCACCCTCTCTCGGAACTTCAGTAGATACGCTTTTGAGAGTTCTCCCCCGTGCAGGACCTACTCTGTCTTTCTATTTTCTATCTTTTCTCTGACTTACAAATCAACTTTCTTATTTCTTTTTTTTTTTTTTTTTGTAGTACCGGGGATTGAACGCAGGGGCGTTCTACCTCCACGCTACACCCCCGGCCCTATTTTTTATACTTTATTTTGAAACCGGGTCTCATGAAGTTGCGGAGGGCCTCACTAAGGAGAGAGAGAGAGACAGACAGACAGACAGACAGACAGACAGGGAGAGAGAGCTGAGGCTGGCCGCGAACCCAGATCCTCTGGTCTCCGCCTCCCAAAGTACTGGGATTACAAGCGTGCGCCACCACGCCCGGCTTCAACTTTCATATTTCTATACCATCCATTAGTCCTTGGACTTCATTTGTGGAAATCCACTGGACAAGAGCCCAATAAGAGGAGACACCCCATACCACTTTCATGATTCGGCTTATCCCAGCATTTTAAAACTCCACTGAGTGAGCTCTCCTAGATTGCAGGACACTTAGGAAAAAAGAATATTCACTTTGTTTATGTCTGCAGTCGTGCACAGTGCCCAACACACAATGGAAGCTCAATAGAGTGAAAAAGTAAACAAATAAATTAGCATTCTGCGGTGTTTACGCCCACATCATTTTATATGGTTGAGAATTACTGGATATATAATTTGATATTCTGGTTTTATTTCCCCTTAAAATTATATAATAAACTTTTAAAGGTTTCATACAGGCTGCTAAATCAAGCACCCTTTAGTCTTGAGGGTTTTTTTAATAAACATCTATAATGTAACTGTCCCATACTTTTAAAATATTTCCCTTTTGTTAGACATTTGTATTGGTTGTATTTTTTTATACTGTACTTAAGACTTTTATGAAAACCATAAAGCCTGGTGTTTCAGAACATTACCTTGGAATAGATTCTTAGAACTGGAATCCTGGAAAGGGAATGACTAAGCCAACAGGTATAGACCTTTAAGAGTCATGTTATATATTACCAAATGGCTTGACAAAATGGCCAAACCTATCTGGACTCACACAAGCAGAATATGAGAGTGACAGCTCATTTTAAGGTCGACCAGAAGGCAGCCACAACAGAATGGAACAGATTGGAAGAATTTGTAAGTCATCACCTACAGGTCAGTGTCTAAGGCACATGGAAAGTTTACCTGAAAAGAAGTCATGGGGAGCGTGACAGATGTTTTCAAGTCTTTGAAACAGACGCTGTCATTCCCAAGAACAATGATAAACCATCATGAGCTACTACATTGACTGAGCACTTGTGGTGCCCAGCACTGTGCCAAGCATCTTAGCTACCATAGCTATTGAGTCTTAATTTTGCAGATAGATAACTTAGACTTCAAGAACTTCAGTCACTTCCTAGTTACAAAGGTAATTAGTAGAGATCTCTGATCATAAATCCAGGTTGCACTGAGTCAAAAGCTCTTGTTTTGTGTGTTCTTTTTTGTTTGTTTGTCTGTTTTTGTCATTGTTGGTTTGTTTTGTTTTGTTTTGGTGCTGGGGATTGAACCCAAAGGTATTCTACCTCTGAGATACACCCCCAGCCCTAGTTACTTTTTTTATTTTGAAACAAGGTCTCTCTAAGTTGCTGAGAGACTGGCCAAATTGCTGAGGCTAGCCTCGAACATGTGATTCTCCTATCTCAGCCTCCCAAGTACTGGGTTTACATGAGTCCGCCACCACGCCCGGCATTTTTTATCCTTTATTTTGAAACCGGGTCTCAGGAAGTTGCGAGGGCCTCACTAAGTAGCTGAGGCTGGCCGCGAACCCGGATCCTCCGGTCTCCGCCTCCCAAGTACTGGGATTACAAGCATGTGCCACCATGCCCAGCTCCTTTTTCAAATTTTTGGTATTTTTTTTTTGTTTGTTTTTGTTTTTGTTTTTTTGGTACTGGGGATTGAACTCAGAGGCATTCTACCTCCAAGGTACACCCCCAGCCCTATTTTTTTATTTTTTATTTTGAAACAGGGTCTCACTAAGTTACAGAGGACCTCACTAAGTAGATGAGGCTGGCCATGTACCTGCAATCCTCCTGTCTCAGCCTCCCAAGTACTGGAATTATAAGCATACGCCACCATGCCAAGCTTAAATTTTTGGTTTTGAAACGGTCTTACTAGGTTGCTCAGAGTCTCACTATGTTGCTGAGGTTGTCCTCAAACCTGTGATTCTCCTGTCTCAGTCTCCCAAGTACTGAGATTACAGGTTTGTGCCACCACACCTGGCTTATTAATTTTTTAAAAAGACATTAATTTGTCGGATGTGGTGATGCACGCTTGTAATCCCAGTACTTGGAGGCTGAGACCAGAGGATCTGGTTTACGGCCAGCCTCAGCTACTTAGTGAGGCCTCTGCAACTTAGTGAGACCCTGTTTCAAAATAAAGAGTAAAAAAATAGGGCCGGGGTGGTATAGCTTGGAGGTAGAATGCCCCTGGGTTCAATTCCCAGTACCACACACACACAAAAAAAAAAGACATTAATTTGAGCTTGGCATGGTGGTACACTCTTGTAATCCCAGTACTTGGGAGGCTGAGACAGTAGGTTCGTGGGTTCACAGCCAGCCTCAGCAATTTAGCAAGGCCCTCCACAATATTTATTTATTTATTTTGAGGTACTGGGGATTGAACGCAGAGGCACTCTACCTCAGAGCTACCCCCAGCACGCTTGTAATCCCAGTACTTGGGAGGCTGAGACCAGAGGATCCGGGTTCACGGCCAGCCTCAGCTACTTAGTGAGGCCCTCCGCAACTTAGTGAGACCCTCTTTCAAAATAAAGAATAAAAAAATAGGGCTGGGGGTATAGCCCGGAGGTAGAATGCCCCTGGGCTCGATCCCCGGTACTGTAAAAAAAAAAGATAAAAAATAGGGCCGGGGGTGTAGCTCAGAGGTAGAATGCCCCTGGGTTCAATGCCTAAAGAACTGTGTTATCGTTTTTTTTTTTTTTTTTTTTAGTTCAAGACTGCTGGCAATGAACTCTCTCAGAGATCAGTGGTCTGAAAATGTTTCTTTTGCTTTCTTTCTTGAAAGATATTTTTGTTGGAGTTGGCATTTAAAATCATCAGGATTTTTTCTTTCAGCACTTTAAGGATATTGCTCCATTATTGTATTTGCTGGCTCAAGCTGTCATACCGAGGACCACAGGACTGTATGTCCTCACAGGTCTGGAGACCACAAGCTCCACATCAAGGCGTCTTCAAGGTTGGTTCTCCTGACCGCTCCCTCTCTCTCCTTGGCTTATAGATGGCGTCCTCTCCCGTGTCATCACATGATCTCCCTCTGTGTGTCTGTGTCCTAATCTCTTCTTATAAGGACATCAGTCATATCAATTAGAGCCCATTCTACTGACTTCATTTTAACTTAATCACCTCTTTAAATGCTCTATCCATTCTGAGGTACTGAGGGTTAGAACTTCAACACACAAATTTCAGGGGTATACATTCAGACCATAATAATTACTTTCTGAGCTGCTGTATGTAATATCTTTTTTGTGTGTGTGTGTGCTGGGAATTGAACCCAGGGGCATTCTACCTCCAAGCTACACCCCCCAACCTTTTTTATTTTGAGACAGGGTCTCACTAAGTTGCTGAGGCCGGACTCGAATCTGCTACCTTCCCGTCATCTCAGCCTCCCAAGTGTATGTAATGTCTTTTTGTTCTAGCTTCTTTGAATATTTCCAGTTTTTCAGTGATTTTCTTGAGATATTCCTTGGAGTGGTTTTTCTATATTTATTCTCCTTAGAGTTTGTTGACATTTAAAATATGATACTTTATACTCTCTATGAAATTGTGAATACAAAAGTCATTACTTCTTTAAATGTTTTTCTGGCCCTCTTATTCTCTCCTCTACTTTCTTTAACACATGGAGCCCATTTCTAGTGGCTATTTTAATATCTGTGTCTAGTAATTTCATTTGGTTATTTCTATATTTGCTTTCATTGACTTTTCTCCTAATAATTATATGTAATACTGCCCTGTCTCTTTGTAAATCTGCTAGGTTTTTACTGGATGTCAGATAGTTTAAATTTCAGATTATTGAGTCCTGCCTTTTGTTGGGTTCTTTTAAATTGATTTGGACTTTGTTTTAGTCAGGGTTCTCCAGAGCGAGAACTCATAGGAGATATATGGAAAGAAGTGTATGAGAAGATATTTGTTTGGGGAATTGGCTCACTCAATTACTAAAGGTGAGGAGTCCCACACTAGGCCTTATGCTATCTGGAGACCCAGGGATTTTATTAGCATAGCTCAGTCCTAATCCAAAGGCGTTAAAGCCAAGGAAACCAGTTGGTTTCAGGAAACCAGCCTGAAGCCAAAGGACCAAGAGCCCAGGGGGCCATTGTTGTGAGTCCCAAAGTCCAAAGACTAGAGAACATGGAATTCTGATATCCAGAGAGAGGGAGAGAAGAGATCTTTTTCTTTTTGTTCCATCTGGGCCCACAACTAATTGGATGCTGGCCACTCTGAGGGGCAGATCTTTCCCAGCCTGTCCACTGACTCACACACCAATCTCCTTTGAAAACACACACACAAGCCAGGCGTGGTGGTGCACGCTTGTAATCCCAGTACTTGGGAGGCTGAGACTGGAGGATCCGGGTTCGTGGACAGCCTTAGCTACTTAGTGAGACCCTCTGCAACTTAGTGAGACCCTGTTTCAAAATAAAGATTAAAAAATAGGGCTGGGGGTATAGGTCGGAGGTAGAATGCCCCTGGGTTCAATCCCCAGTACCACAAAAAAAAAGAAAACACACACACACACACACATACACACACACACACACACACACACACACACAAACACACACACCTGGGGCATCCCAATCATTCTAATCAAAAGCAAAACCACCTGGTTCCAAATCCACAGAAGAGAGATAGTCTTGGTGCTTACTGAAGCATTGCGAATAAGTAATCCAGTCAAGTCTCAAAATCACCCGTCACAGGCTTGGTCTGGCGTTACTTTAATTTACTTAAAAGCAGTGTGATTCTTCCAAGGCTTGCTTTTAAGCTTTGTTACTGTGGCCCCAAAGTAGCTTTTTTGCCTGGAGTCAGGCACTGAATAGAAGAGAGTTTAATTCAGTGATAATGAGCAGAGAGGATGAGGACTCGGGCCACAGAGGGGCACAGAAGGATGAACCCAGTCAGGAGGAGGACAGAGACCAGCAGAGCAGAAGAAAGGCCAGAGTATGTGTAAACAGGGGGGGGGGGATGTTTATTTGTAAAACTGAGGTTCCAGCCATGCGTGGTGGCGCACACTTATAATCCCAGTACTTGGGAGGCTGAGACCGAAGGATCCGGGTTCGCGGACAGCCTCCGCTACTTAGTGAGGCCCTCTGCAATGTAGTGAGACCCTGTTTCAAAATAAAGGATAAAAAATAGGGCTGGGGGTGGAGCTCTGAGGTAGAATGCCCCTGGGTTCAATCCCCGGTACCGCAAAAAAAAATAAATAAATAAAAATAAATAAAACTGAGGTTCTGATATAGTCAGTTCATGCTGGCTGCCAACCAGGAACCGGGGCTATAGGTCCCTAGGGCATGATAGACAGAAGCAGAGAGGAGGTGAGAGCTTATTATCAGCTCATAGCAGTAGAAGAGAGAGAAAAAGAGAGAGAGGGAGGAAGCTGCAGCAGCCCGCCCTGAAACACCGTCCACGACTATGCTCTAAGGGACCCCTCCCCAGCAATCATGTCCCTTTTGAAAGCTCTATTTGAAAGCCAGTGGCTTAGGACCTCAGGATTTAAAATATGCCTCTTTTATTTCCCGCTTCATTGGCCCCAGATCCTCCTCCCACCACATCATCCAGGAAACACAAGGGCCCTTTCTTTGCATGTGCTTCCTGAATGGTGGAGCCTTTCACCTCTATGGAGGCGGCTCCTGCCCCGGTGCTCATCATGGAACCCACTGCATCCCCAGCCTGCGCTTCCTCCGGGTCTACTGAAAGTGTGCTTGCTCTCAAAAGTGATTCTCCATGAGTCCTTCTCCATCAATTCCAATCGGCAGCCACCTATCCCTCCTCTTGCCCTTGGAGGTACTGCCTATGGCTAAATTCTTCATTGTACAGAACTCTTCCAACTGTGGTCATGACTGGCCCTCCAAAAAATAAATAAAAAAATACTGGGGTTAGATTTAGTCATCTGCAATGTATACAAACTTGAAAGCATCATGTTGCTCATGAGAAATTGTATCTATGAATTAAAAATAAATGACTAAATAATATATATATTTTTTTTTTGCGGTACTGGGGATTGAACCCAGTGGCATTCTACCTCTGAGCTACACCCCCAGCCCTATTTTTTTATTCTTTATTTTGAAACAGGGTCTCACTAAGTTGTGGAGGGCCTCATTAAGTAGCTGAGGCTGGCCGCGAACCCAGATCCTCCAGTCTCAGCCTCCCAAGTACTGGGATTACAAGTGTGTGCCACCACACCCAGCTGAATAAATAATATATTTAACAACCAATGAGAATAGCTATAGTGCTGAAGTGTCTGAGGCCCTCTGGGTGCTGTGCGTGAGCCCTTTGGCTTTGGGAGTGTGGGAAGGTAGAGAGGATCCCAGGGGAGAGGCAGCCCTGCTGGAATGGCGGGGTCCTCAGCCAAACAGAGGGACACTGGCCCACTCAGGGCAGAGAAGAGCTGTAAACAACAAGTTCGTCCACCATGGCATATACCCACTTCATATAAATCCTGCCAATAACCAACAGTAATTGAAACAAAATAAGATCTTATTAAATCATTTTTTTAAAGGAGGAAACAAGAACATTTGGCTAAAATGTAGAATCCAGGGCAACACTCCCAAAAGATACTTTCTCAATAAGCCTGGTCAATCATTTTCATCTACACACACTCAAAGCAAAGACATCTACACTTTAACAAGCTCTCGGAGGGACTTTGATGTAAATTGAAAATTTAAGTGCCATTGGCTTGGTAGTTTCATGGGTGTCCCAATTGGTTTGTAAACCCTTTGAATCCAGGAATTGCTTTTTAATGCTTGGAAGCTGCCCCATGTGGAGCACATAATTGGAGTTTTCAGTTTTCAGTGTCAGGCGTTGGGGATTAGTGAGGCCCAGGGGCTATTTTGGAGGTGGGTTTTAGCCGCCTGCATAATCTCCATCAGCCAACTCCATTCTTGATCTTATATACAGGGCTTAAGAAAAGTGCTACCGAAATGAAGCTTCCCCAAGAGTCCCCTGGCCTTTCTTTCAACAACATCGCTGCTCCTAATCTCCTACTTGAAGTAGCCACTGCTGGGAACACAAAGATTCATAAACATGGTTTCTGTTTTCAAGGGGCATAATGTCTAGTAGATAGGAAGGCTGGGTAAGTAAATCATTACACAGTAACCAAAGCATATAAAAATGTACAAACACTGGCAGAGTCTGTGTTATGGTTTGCCTCTGGAGTGTCCCCCCAAAAACTCATGTGTTGAAGCCGGGTCTCCAACACAGCAAGGTTCAGAGGTGGTGCATGGCTGGGGAAGGCGGGGCACTGGAGGCGTGGCCTTGAGGACTATATCTATCCCCGCCCCCTTCCTGTCTCTCCATGCTTCCTGGCTGCCATGAGCTGAACAGCTCTCCTCTACCACTCCCTGCCACTATGATGTTTCTGCCTTGTTGCGGGCTGACCATGGACTGAACTTCTGAAACCATGAAACAAATAAACCTTTCCTCCTCTAAGTTGTTCTTATCAGGTATTTTTGGTCCCAGCAACAAAAAGCTGACTAACAGAATCAGAGAGTTTAATATCTGTGCTGAGTTTAAAAAATGGGTAAGAATTAAGCAGGAAGAGCAACCCAAGCAAGGGAACTACACGTGGGAAGGATGGAAGTATCAACCGGAGAACGAAGGGCAAGAGCAGGGATTGGCGAGGGGAGTGGCAGGATGGAGCTTCCTCCAACATGGGGTGTTCCAAAGAAAGGATAAAGATGTGGATGGAGTAAATTTGTGAGAACAGACCCTGGAGGCTGTTCCTTTACCTCTGCTGAGAAGCTGGTTCTGATGGCATGGCCACAGCCTCTCTCTTTTTCAAGCACAGCGGCTTCCCAGAGCCCCTGGGCTGCAGCTGGACATTCTGGCTCTGTCTCCATGCTCATTCTAAGGCACTGACTTTCAAAGGGGTTTGATTGCCACCCACAGTAAGAAATATGTTTTATGCTGTGACCTAGAAATATATACACAAAAGCCAAAATTGAAACACAATTTTCACGAAGCAGTACCTCCATTGCTACCTGGAATAAATTTTGATATTTTCTTTTCTATTCTGAAGGAAGGAAGAAGGAAGGAAGGAAAGGATGGCGGGAAGGAGGGAGGGAGGGAGGGAGGGAGGGAGGGAGGGAAGGAAGGAAGGAGGGAGGGAGGGAGGGAAAGAAGAAAAGAAAGAAGGCATGCTGGGTGGGACCCACTAAGTTGATCTCACAATCCAATGAGTCACAAGTCACAGTTTGAGAAACACCAATCTAGGACTCACAGCCTACTTTGGAAGTGTCAAGACGCAGCACAATGCAGTGGCTAAAAATACAGACTCTGGGAGCCACCTGCCAAATTCAAGTCCCTGTTCTCCTACTTATTTTCTGTGCGAACTTGGGCAAACTGCTTGCGCTCTTTATACCTCAGTTTCTTTGTCTACACAATGGGATAATAAGAGTAACTTCTTCCTAGAGTTGGTGTGAGAATTAAGTAAGATAATATATGTAAAGGATTGGAAAATCTGACATGTAGTAAGTGCAGCCTAAGTGTTAGCTGCCACCACCATCACCACCATCACCACCATCACCACCATCACCACCATCACCATCATCATCACCCTCACCATCATCATCATCATCAATCATCTTTGATCACTCCAGATATCCTATCTAAAATAAAGCTAAAGTGAAGTACCACTGGTGAGAAAAAAAATGGCAATACCAAAGAGTTTATTTGCAAAGCTGTACAAAACTACACAGTGTGCAGGGCAGGGTGTGGCGGTGCCCTGGGCCCAGAGTTATGCAGACTGTCCCCCACTCCTCTGTGCATGGGAGGGGCGGGAGGGGGCTCCTCTTTCCATCCCTGGCTCAGTGTCCTCAAGAATGTGACTGCTGGGTCTGGATGGCTCCCTCTGCCTTCCGCTAACAAACACATTATTTTCTTGCTGGCATTTTGACCCACCTAGAATCCCGAGCCCCGCAGTAAGGAGGGCATCGCTATGGTTTGAATATTGGTGTTCCCACAATTCACATGTTGAAACCTAACACCCATGCAGTATTATAAAGAGGTAGGGCCTTTGGGAGGTGATGAGGCCATGAAGTCTCCACCCCCAGGAGTGGGTTAGCGCCCCTAGGAAAGAGGCCTGAGGGAGCCCTTTTGCCCTCTTGCCATGTGAGGATGTGGGAAGAAGCCACCATCTTTGAGTAAAGAGGAACTTTCGCCAGATATCAAATCTGCTGCTGCCTTGATCTGGGACCTCTGAGCCTCCGAACTGTGAGCAATACATTTCTTTTGTTTATGCATTACCCAGACTCTGGTATTTCGTTATAGTAGCATAAACAGTCTAAGACAACCTCCTTGTTATAATGGAGCCTAGGGACCATGGTAGAATGTTAGTCCATGGAGAGGAAGACAGGGTTCTTTTTCTCATTGGTTCATTGCACTTAATCCAGTAAGGAACAGCCCACAGAGGGAGAGAAGAGAAGAGGGAAGAAAAGCAAATCTTTCCATTATGCCAGAGGCCAGCCTGAGCTCACCCACCTCACCCAGCATCGCAGAAACTTGGATGGCAAAGTTAAGGGATGCTTGCTGTCAGATGGGCAGGAGCCAAATTTTCTAGAACATTCTACCAGTCACCCAAAGGATAAATTCAGGAAATAAGGAACTGGAGACTTGGAGTCAATGTTTCATTGGTCATGATGATCAAAAGGTAATGAACACACAGGCAGACCTCACCCTCCCGCTGCAGGGCAGAAGCACACCTTTGGGCCCCACACCCTCCAGCGGGGCTTACCCGGTGGGCCCTGCAGCCACTGCCCCACCAGGACTCTGCCCTTCACTGTGGACATCCACTGGCCGTTCTCATCCTCCCTCCACACAGCGCCTGGAGGCTGCTTGTCCAGGCGGAGCTGTGAAAACCGGAGAAACCGGAGGCCCTGGCCCGGGTCTGTGGTTGATGGTGTTGCAATGTCCGTGAGCTCTTCTCCCGGTCGGTCCCAAGATGTCTCCTTCTCTCCCCTCTCCCACCCCATCATTGTTCCCCAGAAACAAATAGGATGGCTTCACTGGTCAACTCTTTACATGTACAAACACCAAAAGCAGAGGAAACGCCCCTTGGCCACCCCCCTCCCCCCAAACCCCAGTGCTGGGAGAGCAGCCGGCGGCGGGCGAGGCTGCTGGGGACGCGGAGCTGCGGCAGCTGTCCGGCTGTCCTGGAAACTTCCGCGGCCTCTGGGCATTACCTGGAGGCCTCTTCCTTCAGCTCCTTGTTTTTCCGCACCTCCTCCGCGTGCTTGTCCTGGGAAGGAAGGGAGGGACAAGGGCGGGTCACACGGGCTGTCCGGGGACAAAGGGAGGCACAGGGGCAAGAGAACAGAGAATGAAGGATGGCCACCATAGGAGAGCAGGGCTGTGTCGGCGCAGGCGTCCTGAGAGGGCAGCAGACGCAGGAGAGATGCATGAGGCAGGTGGACCAGCCCCCGGGATGGCGGGTCCCCACCTCCCACGGGGCACCCACTGTGCAGTGGCCCCAGGGCCCCCCAGCCTCTTTCTCCCTCCTCTGGCCACTCTGGCACGTGGATTGATCACACAGCTGGACTCACTGAACGGGGCTGCTCTGAGTAGCTTGCACTAGCGGAGCGGGTAGCAGAGCTGGTCTTTGTAGCCATCCTGCAAATTGCCAGCCCTGGCCTGCCGCTTTTATTCCTCGTCCGCATCTCTCCTTAGTGCACGTTGCCTTAAACCCCTGGACTCTCTTACACCTATTCTAAGAGACTCTTCCTTTGTTTCACAGCATGGTCCAGCCAAAAGACAGGCTCTGCCCTCCAAGGCCCGCCAGCTCTGTGGCCGCGCCGGACTCGCTTCTCCGCTCAGGCCTCAGCCTTCTACTCTTCAGAGACGACCCGGGATGGGTAGCCCTCTCACCTCCCCAGCTCTGCGGTGGCGGTGTCCACCCACAGGGCTGTGTCACATCTGCCTTATGCTACTGCTCACTGTGCAAACACCTGGGTCCTCTGTCAGAAGGTGACTCTGTCTCGTGGACAGGGACCGTGTCTCTTTCTTCTTTATATTTCCAGTTTCTACTATAGCACCTTGCACTTGGCAGGCACTCAGTAAATGATCCCCTATCGGAGTCCAGCATTATCACATTCAGATGACAGAATCAACCTGCAGCCCAGACTCCCAGGATATACTTTAGCCTACAACTCTGTACCTAGAGGGGCCCTAGAACTTCCCATGGGTTGGAAGCAGAGAGTCGTATGTCTGGTTCTCTAACTCTGCTGTGCATCAGCAGCACTGGGGAGCCTCAGTGGTCCTCAGGCACCAACCCTAGCGAGCCGGGACAGTGGGTCCGGGGCAAGCTCCCAGCATCTATGTTTTTAAACTTTGCACCAGCTGATTCTGGCGGAGATGGTCAGTAACCGACACAAAGACCAGCGTGGAAGGCATTGTTGAAGATGCCCTGGCCTGCCGCACAGCGGCACAGGGTAGAAACCACACACCTGCTCTCCCCACCTCCTCCCCCCTGCAGTGGGTAAAGGCGAGTGGGGGTCAAGGGCCCAGAGACAGACATCCGCTCAGACGTCTGCGCTGCTGCTTCTCGGTGCGGCCTCACCTGCACCACTATTACTCCTTAGGAAAGGACGGGCACCATTACGATCGCTCCCCCTCCGACCCCACCTCCGTTCTCAGGTGAGCTCACTGTCAGAGCCCCAGATTTCTAGCCTTCCTTTCCCTGGCCTCCACAGGCCCCCTCAGTGATGAAGGGTTAGAGAGACAGTGACGGGCTGTTCTCCCTGACAAGCAAGGAAAGAGCCACCTGGACCAAAGCCGCAGCACTGGGTTCTAGTCCCAGCTCTACTGTGTGTCAGCTGTGTGACCTGGGCAAGCCTTTGACCTTCTTTGACTTGGTTTCCCCCTGTGCACTGAGGATGACACCTGTCCTGCTTACCCCGTGCACTGGTGAGGACAGTGACAAGATGAAATGAAGTGTGCTTCAGACAAACTTTCAAGTGCTCTGTCTATCGTGGGTGTAACCTCAATTATTGTTCGGGGTCTGGCCTGTGAGCCCGTGCCCCCTGCTAGCTCAGCCACAGACAGTTTTTCTTCAGGAGTTTGCCTCAAGTCACCCCTCATTAACCAGGGAGGCCTGAAGTCAGGCCCGATGGCTTCCCTCCCACATGGTACTTGGTGGCAGCCTTGCCGTCCCTTGTAGAAAAGGGCATGAGAGTGTCGGGCTGCCACGTGCTGGCCAGCTCCATGGCCCCTGCGGCATTCAGAACCCTGGTGAAGAGAACAGATCTTTCTAGGAGCAAGGGCTGTTGCCAAGGGCCTGAGATTCCAAGTGGACAGGCAGAAAGGTGTGGGGACCACGCTGCTCACCATGGGACGAGGCCACCGATCGGGTCCCGGGAGTCACCGCGCAGCAGGCGGCTCCTGGAAATAAAACACAGATCTGGAGCTTCCCGGGAGCCGCGGGAGAAACTGGGGCGGCCTTGAGACTCGGGAAAGGAGGCCGGTGTGTCCTCCGCAGAACTGGCTGTTGTCCTGCTGACTCGGGGGACCAACCCCAGTCTCCCACGTTTCTTATATTCAGGTGACCCCGTTCCGTTTATTGACAAATGGCAACCTATGGGAAAGGACCTGGGACTTGCTGAGCCGGGATGGAGAGGTGTGGAGGGAATCGTGTTTCCTGCTCAATTAGCAACTCAGAGCATCGTGCCTTTGGCTTAGAGCCAAGAACTCAAGTCAGCATCTTTCATTAAATCAAATCCTCCCATGCAAGGATGAAGCGAGGAAGGTGCAGCTGTGAGTCTGTCCCTACTCCCTTACGCTAGACAGGCTTTGTGCTTCCTAAGACCGTGAGAAATCTCAGTCGTGTGCAGAAAATCCCCTGCGGAAACCCAGCGCTTGGTTTGCATGTCTTGCCTATGGCTTCCCAAATCATCCCCTGGGAAGTCTCTAAGGATCCTGCCTAACACAAGTACTCCCATCCCTGCCCAAGGCTGCTTCCTTCTGAAATGACGGGTCGGTCCATGTATACTTGCCACAGAAGGAAGACGGAGCATCCCAGGCGCCTCCTCTAGTCCAGGATCACTTACCTTCTCTTGCAGCCGTTCCAACATGGCGGCCAGGTGGGCCTCCCGGTTCTCCTTATTGGATTCCATCTTCTGGGCCAGTTTTTCTTTAGCCATCTTGATGAAGTTGTTGTTTTCCTCAATGGCTTTCTGGATCACCTCTCGCTCGTGTTCTCGTTTCTCTGCTAGGTGCTTCAGGAGCTCAGCTTCCTGGTACTGGGGCAGCGTAAAGGGAGAGGAAGGCCATTCAGGGTGAGCCTGCTGGGTGCATCTTTACCATCATGGGTCAGGAGTTCCACACTCAGGACACACCCTCCCTGAGCCTGGCTCCCCACCCATGAGCAGGAAGCCAGGACAGACACTTCCTGGATTCTCCCACCACATCTGGAGCTTTCCACAGTCTTTGATTTTTTTTCAGCCTTTTTCTAAATGTTCTCAGGGTCATCATTACCATCATTAGTCCATCCATCCATCCATCCATCCGTCCATCCATTCATACATAAATATGAAATGATCTTGTACTAACTGCCAGGCACTATTCTAGCAATCTGGGAAAGAAAAAAAGTCTAGTAGAGATAAGACATACATAACTAAGAATAACATAAGAATCAGTAAGAAGCAGAAGGGAAACCTGGGAAATGTAGCATGCCTCAGCCTTCCCCCTCTCTCTCAATGAAGGAACCCTTTCCTTAAATCCTTAGTGTCTTTCTTTTTTGTGTGTGTGGAACTGGGGATTGAACCCAGGGGCATTCTACCTCTGAGCTACACCCCCAGCCCTATTTTTTATTCTTTATTTTGAAACAGGGTCTCACTAAGTTGCGGAGGGCCTCACTAAGTAGCTGAAGCTGGCCGTGAACCCGGATCCTCCTGTCTCAGCCTCCCAAGTACTGGGATTACAAGCGTGCGCCACCATGCCCGGCTCCTTAGTGTGTTTCAATGTCTTACTCTTGCTCCCATGTGCCCATCCCTGGGTGGTAGATGGTGCAATGCCCTAAGCAAACTGCAGGCTCCCGGAGAACAGGAATTTTTACTTCTTTGCTTCCCTCAATGGCTCCTCATTCCCTGCCCTGCACATGGAAGGTGCTGGCTAAGTATTGTACCTTGAGGATGACCTTACTCAGCTCAGGGCCATGGCCCGTCTTCTCCAACTACCGCCCCCTCGCACTGGGATGGAGGGAAGAAAGAGAGGGCAGCACCTACCTTCCTCCGCTCCTCGGCTGCTTCCAGTTTCTTCTGGATCTCTTCCAGGGATGGGTCTCGCCGCCGGGGAAGGGAGGCATTGAACTCGGGGACCCCATCAAAAGAGGGTGGCTTCAGAATGACTTCAAAGGACTGGCCCGAGGTGCATTTGTTCAGCTCGATGACTTCCATGTCAGAAATGACGCACCAGTTCAGGTCCACTGTGTCTGCTGCAGAGAGCGGAGCAGGGGCTGCTCACCCACTGGGGAGTGGCTGGGGCCCCAGGAGGCAAGCATGCACACATGCACACAGACGTGGGAGCGCAGGGTCCCCAAGGCAAACCAGTGCCCAGGGTCTGTAGCCCTAGTGAGGTCTCAGGCTTCACTACAGCCCGTGGGATATGTGATTTCTGACGCCGGCTCTCTCTGTCTACCACCAGCCTCCTCTGAGATCGAGCTCTCGTGCATGTTGTCCTTGCCGGTGACGGTGGTGCACTCTCCCACCGCCCCCCGCCCCTCCTCGCCGCGCTACCCATCTGACCGCTCGGCCTCTGGACCTCTCCCCTACTCCCTCCTACCCTGTTCTCTTCTTTCTCTCCAGTCAGCACTGTCTTTCCGCTGGCTTTGACCTTTCCTCCTACACTGTCTCCCACACCAGCCTAAACAGAAAAGACAAGCTCAGGTCACGCGCACTTTCCCCTCTCTCGTCGCCAGACCAAACCCATCCCTTCCTCTCAACCAGGAAATCGGGAGGTGACCGGTCCATCGACACCCACATGAAGACGTGGCCATCCAGTGCTCCCCGCAGGGTCTGGGGTCCATCCCTGACACAGGCCTAATGCAGTACGACAGTCACAGCCCCAGGGGCAAAGAGGGCTTTGGACTCTACTGGAGCGTCTCTACCCTTCCCTGCGAGAGCTGCCAGCCCCTCCTGTCCTCTCTTCTCTTGCAGTCTGTGTTCCCCGAGGCAGAATCTCTGCCTGGTCTCCCTTATGTCCCCCACGATTCATGAAGTGAGCAAAGGGGCACTGAAATCGAATGCTCTGTGGAGGGACTGGCTCAGGGCCGCAGCTGCTGTCTAGGGTCCCAGGCAGCACCCCGGTGGCTCAGACCCTCAGGCTCTGGGGAGGAAAACGAGCCACGGTAAGGACAACTTCATGAAATGGGGGCTGGGGTGCTGCACCCACAAACACAGGCCATAGGAGCCTCTACCCCTTTCCTTCCCAACTGAGTCCCCACTGACCTTCATATTTGTAGGACGACTTATTCAGGGGGTCAGCCAGGAAGCAGGAGCAGAACAGGGACACCAGTGGGAGCTCCTTCATCTTCTCCTTGTAGGCTGTGGAAAGAGCAGCAAGTGATGACGGGGACCCTGCCGGCCTTCAAAGTCCACATCCCCCGAGTCAGCCCAGGGGTACCCCAAACCACCCAGACCCACGCCTAGGCTGGGACCCAGCCCCCCCATGCCTGGAGCCTCCTGTTCAGGGTTCCTGCATGTAACTCTGACCCTCACCTGGACCCTGTTGAAATCCGAGTCACTGGCCAGGGATGTGTGGTCCACGGTGGTGACCGTGGCCAGACCCTCCCCACTGCCCACCCCGGGATGCTGCCAAACACTCTTCCCGCCTTTGCTTTTACAGATTTGAAAACATAAGCAGCCGCAGAAATATTACATGGTCATTGTAAAAACTTAAAAAAACACACAGGTGAGCAAAAGGAAGAAAAACCCAGCCATGACCCCACCTACCACCTGGGGATTGAGATGGTCAGGGCCACCATGGTGTGACAGAGGCTGGGACAGTGAAATAAGCCCCTGAGGGTGGCAAACTATGACCCTGTAGGATGACAAGTTGCTTCTCTACTCCTTGTGTTGTGTGTGTGTGTGTGTGTGTGTGCGTGTGTGTGTGTGTGTGTTACTGGGGATTCAACCGGGGTGTTCTACCTCTGAACTATATCCACAGCCCTATTATTATTATTATTATTATTATTATTATTTGTTTTGTTTTGAAATAGGGTCTCACTAAGTTGCAGAGGGCCTGGCTAAGTTGCTGAGGCTTTCAATCCTCCTGTCTCAGCCTCCCAAGTACTGTGATTACAGGCGTGCACCACCACACCCAGCTACTCTTGCGCTTTTTCCCTAGACCCGTCATGAGACCCTGCTAAAACCACAGAAGAGGGGTTTGCACCAGATGAAATTGTTACTGGGGGAAAACCCAAATATGTTTAGTCAACTTCATTAATTTTGCGTGCGTTCCTACCTGCAAGGGTCATGATTGCTGGGATCTGGTGGCTGAATCCAACCGAAAGTCACAGAAGGTGCCTCTCACCAGCTCCGGACACTGCCACGCCCTGAGAAAAAGAAAATATTTCACTGCTGACAGGTTATTATCCTAAGGAGAGTCTTTCTATGCCTGCAGGGGGATCTCAGCTGCTGCACTAGCTCGGGTCTCCAGGCCCTGTCCCTGCAAGCTCTCATTTCCCCCAAACACCTGCCCCCTTCCACATCACCCCGGTCAGGCTCAGCTTCCATGCACGAGTGGTAATTTCATAATTGGCTATCCTGTCTCAAGGCCCTAGACAATGCAAACTTGAGTTTCCTAAAACTCTATGGATCAGGCGTTCACCTGTCCCCCTGTGCAGCTCAGCAGACTGGCCGAAGATACGGGTGAGGGTAAGAGGCAAGATCTCAGTAGGACTCTCCTGGGGGTGTCTGCAAAATAACTGAACTTCTGCCTTCACAGACCCCACACCTCCCTCCAGCCAGCTCTGATGTGGGGTGAGAGGGAGCTGGGTGGAGGATAAGATCTCTTTAGGATGCTCTCTCACCTCCTCACGCTCCAAGGACCACTGGCCCAAGCTCCCTCTGACCCCACTGAAAATGACCCTGGACCGGAGAAGAGACAGGCATTAAGGCATGATGTCATCATAATTGGTCAGTGCAGAGACAGAAATTGGCCCGCAGGAGCACAGAAACGGGAGCCCCCTGCTCAGCATGAGGCTGCAGAGCCAGTGGGGGGGGGGGGGCTGAGTTGAACCTCAAAGGATGTGTTAGAATTAGGTCCCGAGGGCTCTGTGAGGGGACCACATGGGCAAGACCCAGTGAGAAAGCTCAGTGTCCATGAGGCTCCCTCTCAAGCTGCTCGATGCTGAGCCAGAGGGTGAGAAGAGAGGAGGGGGGAGAAAGGGAGGCAGCAGAGGCAGGGAGGGGACAGATTTGGGAGTGCATGGAGGACAGGAAGTGATGGAGCTCCATTGAAGGCCGCCATCATGGAGTGAGCCACGGCCCCTTCAGTGGTCACCATGCAGGCCCCTGCCTGCACCCTCACTAGGCAAAGGGACTTTAAGACCAACACGGGGCCCCTTTCCTCCTGCGCCGAGGGTGTCTCCCGCAGGGGACCAGGGTCATGTGCAGGGGGAGCTTGTGGAGTAGCGACCCCAGCTCTGGCCTTAGAGCTAGACCAGGGTGGAGTCGACCACAGGTGCCATCTCCTGCTGCTGTCACGTGTCACGACACATATCTAATCTCACTTTCCTCATGGTAATTCTGCACAGAGTCATACAAACTCAACGAGAAAGCCTGTGCCCAGCATCCCACCCACAGGACACACTTGGTAATGCTAGTTGCCTTCCCACTGCCCTTAAAGAGCTCGTTCTCCTTTCTCTCTTCTTGTGCTTTGGAGCCAGAGCCCCCACCAGGCCCCTCCCATGGCAGCACAATGGACCTTCTCTCCTTGGTGTCAGGCGGGTCCTGATGGTACCAGTGTGTCCCTGAACAAGGAGGCGGGGCTGGTGCCTGGATGTGAAGTCCCTGGTTAGAAGGTCGCACCCTGCACAATGTCTGCTCAGGGCCAGAGGACTGGCGGAGTGAGGGAGCCCTTGCTGGGAGAGACAGTGGCTTCAGACCTTCCTTCTGCCCACCTAGAAGTGGGCAGCGGCGCTGCAGCTGTGAGCAGGGTGCAGACTGGGTTTATTCAGGAACAGAGAGGAGCCACTAGGCTGCATGTAGGGTGCACTGGGGCTGAGCCCCAGAATAAGACAGGGGGATCACAGATGCCTCCCCACCTGCGCAGGAATTTCTGTCTTCTCTTCAGTTAGGAAGCCAGTGGCGTCTTTTGAGTGAGAGGAGAGGGACTGGCGATGCTGATGGCATCAGCCATAACAATGGCTACACCTTCTTGAGCACCTACTTTGTACCAGGAAATCGCAGGCCTGTCTCAGTTTAGTCTATGGGGTTCAGCAGAGTTAGCTAAGTTATACCAAGTCACACAGGCAGTAAAGGGCAGAGCTGAGACCTGAGTCGGTGTGTGTGTGTGTGTGTGTGTGTGTGTGTGTGTGTGTATTTGAAAGTCTGCCTCTGTCTTCACATTCTAATGCAAGTGCAGAGATTTACCTGGCAGCATCAGCTTGGGGAAGAGATGTCACGCAGGGTTCATTAACAGGACCCTGGCCCCAGGTCACCTGTAGGTGACCAGGGAGCAGACAGAGAAGAGCACCTACCACTCCGAAGCCACGTGGCCGCTCCCCGCGCGCACGCCTGACCTTCTAAGTACCTCTGACCGCCCGCACGGCAAAATGGGCATTTCATCTCTCACCATAAGACATGCCCAGATATCGCTCTCGGGATGTGTCAAATCCCATGGGGACTATTTTTGAGGGATAAGCAGCTAATGCATGTCCAAGTGATTTAAATAGAGTTGTCCCTGGCAAGGGTTCTAGAAACTGGCACAGAATCAGGATGGGAACTTCATGGGTGGGGAGCACTGGAGGCTGAGCCAAGTCCTCTAACCACAAGCAGCAGGGGAGGGGGTCGTCAGGGCTGGCCACTGTGATGGGTCTTCTTAAGAGTCCAGATGAAGTTCTACATTTACCCGATGTTAGCTGCAGGAGTGACCTCAGTGTCACCCTTCTTCACTTTGGACAGGAGTCATGTCATCTCACAACAGTAGCCCTCCTTGTTTCGGGCTGATCAGAGGCTCTGATTGGCAGCATGTGTCTTATTAGAGTTTAAAATCAAAGAGAGGTACATCATTTTTTCGTGCGTGTGGTTTTCATTCTCTCCACACTCTATTTATTGAACACTGCAAGCTGTGCCAAGTTCTCTGTTCTGTCCTAGGATAACCCCAGGGGCTACTGTGGCTGCAGGGGAATCTAGAGCAGGGGGCTCCGGGAGCTGCACAGGTGCTCTGCAGGCCTTCCACGGGGCCCTCCGCTGACCTGTGGACCATGTCATCAAAGGAGAAGGAGGGGGATTAGTTAGAGGATCGTCCAAGTGGGGGACTCGTGAGATTTACAGAGGGGACCTGGCAGACAGATCATTGTGTGATTCACCCTTAGGTTTGCTTTCAAAGGCTGAGAGGAGGAGACAGCGGGACCATGGTCAAGAGCGACTCCCCGAGAGCCTCTGGCAGCTGAGAAATTTAGCTTCGATTGTGCTTCTAGGAAACAAGAGCCTGCCGGCAACAGCAGAGCTCCGGAGGCCGGAGTCTGAGGAGGCCCTCAAGTTCTAGAAGCTGTGCTGAGCGGCATGTTGGAAAGAGAAAATCAAGGCTGGAAAATTGACAGCTGCAAATTGTCCACAGTGAGGGGACTTCCTGGGCCGTTTTTTATCTCCCATTCAATATATACAGAAGAATCAGCATGTCAGAAGTCAAACTTGGGCAGGAATTTCCATCTAGGGTTGTGGTGGAGTGCGGGATGTGGGGCATCGGGCAGGGTCCTGGGGTTAAGAGCATTCTCAGGCCTCGGCGCATGGAGAAAGCCCTGGTAAGCTCACTCCTGACAATAACATGGAGATTTTATAGTGCATCACTATCATGCACTATATGTCTGGTTTGCCAGACATTTTCCGGTGCATATATATTCATATGTACATCTTATATATAATGCTTCAATTACAAACATATTAACATCATGTCAGAAAAATCTGTGTGACAGAGTATAAAAAAAAGTAAATCCTTGTAGTCTTGTGAGTTTATGCTATCAGCATTTCCTTCTAGCACCCCCCATGTCTATTATATTTACATAGTTGCGGCTAGCGCAATCTTATGAAATAAGATTAATGGATATCATTATACCCATTTAACAGATGATCAATATATGTACGTAACTTGATTTACTCAAAGTCATGCAAATGGAAAGTGATAAAGACCAGAGTCTTTTTATTTCAAAGTCTATGCTGTTTCTGATTTCCTGACATCCAGGACCGCCCCTATAGGAAGCAAGACAGACGGCTGCAGGTGGCATGTGGTTGAAACTGTGTGACCCCAAAACTGCCTCCCTATCACAAGTGGCCTCAGCGTTTAAAACTGTGCACTGTTATCAGTCTTCTTAAGAGTCCAGGTGAAGTTCTATATTTACCCCAGATTCTCACCATTAAGCTCTCCTTTGGGTCGGCTGTTGCCTCAGAAAGTCCCTGTTCAAATGTCCACACCTGACCTATCAAGTCTAATAAATTGAATCATTTTTATATCAGGAGAGAACAAGCGAATAGAATTTGTGGACATCTCCAGAGGGTAAAGCTTTCTGGCCATTCTGCAGTCCCAGAGATGAAAGGAGCCATGCAGGTCTCTAGCATTTCTATTTCCCACCTCTTTTCAGATGGGGAGACAGAGGGTCCAAGAAGTCTGGCACCTCGCCTGAGATTTCAGAGGAGGAACAGAGTCACACTTCCGGCCCACATTTAACTGCGCTGCAATACCACTCTTGTTTCTTTGCCCTTTCATTCTTCTCCAGTGCTTTTTAAGTTTTAAATATTTTTTTTTTTTTGCAGTACCAGGGATTGAACCCAGGGGCGTTCTACCTCCGAGCTACACCTCCGGCCCTATTTTTTTTATACTTTATTTTGAAATAGGGTCTCACAAAGTTGCGGAGGCCCTCACTAAGTAGCTGAGGCTGGCCACGAACCCGGATCCTCCGGTCTCCACCTCCCAAGTACTGGGATTACAAGCGTGCGCCACCACGTCCGGCAAGTTTTAAATATTTTTAATCTTATCTTTAAGTAAAAATCATTTATATCTATCCCACTACATTAAGTTATTATAAAACAGTATCTAATGATTTTCTTTGTGTGAGATAAGAGATTTGGATAAACTTTACTTCCTCCCTTTGCAAACCTGGCCTTGTCAGAATGACCTGGATTTTTATTTCTGGGTTATCATTATTGATTTCTTTCTTATGTTATTCATTCAACAAACGTTTGTGGAAAACCTATTCCATGCACTCTGCCAGGTAGGAGGAATACCATGAAAAACTTAGTAAGCATATCCCCTAGCCTTGAGACATGGATATCTTCATTCAGCTTTATAAGTATGTTGATTATAATTAAACAACAATTCTAAACTCTACAGCTTTGTTTCTGACCATTGACAACATGTCCTTTTGGTACTTGAATTTTTTAATTTGATTTTTTTGGGGGGTGGAGCTTTCTAGAATATTCTTGGAGTGCTTTTTCTCCAGAAAGGGTTCATGGAATGCTTCTCGGGTCCTTCTGTATCTGATTTGGTGCAGGTGCAATGAGAGACAGCCCTGTCCCATGTCAGGAGTCAGGCTGTGCTTGGGCTGGGGAGGGTCGACCTCAAACATGTCTATCTACCTGTTTCCACATGCCCAGTTTGAACTTGGCTCCCTCTCTGGTCCTGATGTGGGGGCACAGGTGCACAAGTATTGCACTGAGGCTCAGCACCCTGCCTCCCCCTTCCCCCTGGCGTCTGTACTCAGCACCTTCCTCTAGATTCACATTCTCCTGCTTGTTCTCTGAACTCTTGATTGGCCTGTGCTCTGTCATATATCCGACCATTCCCCCCCAACTGGGTTTCTGCTCCTTTTGATCTGTCCTGTTCTTCTGCCTCTCATCACCCACCTCAGATAGCAGGACACTACTGGGGGGGGGGGCACACACTGCTCTAACAGAAGAAAAAGACCAATGAACTTTGGGCTTTGGTTGGGGAGAAGGACAGGTACATACGTGTGTGTGTAGGGGGGAGGGTGGGAATGACATGTGTGTGTGAGGGTGTGTGTGTGCATGTGTAGGTGTATGGTGGGGTCCATGTATTTGTGTGCCTTCCTGTCTTCCTTTTGGGACTAGAAATGTAAAAATCTAAAATAAAAGTTTTGTGTGTATATGGTACTGGAGATGGAACCCAGGGACATTCTACCTCTGAGCTACACCCCCAACCCTATTTTACTTTTTATTTTGAAACGGGGTCTCACTAAGTTGCTGAGGCCCTCACTAAACTGCTGAGGCTGGCTTCAAACCTGTGATCCTCCTGTCTCAGCCTCCCATGTATTGAGATTGCAGGCATGTGCTGCCATGCCCAGCAATAAAAGCTTTTTTAAAAAATGGCAGGGACTTTTTGGTCTTTACCCCTCTCCAAAGAAAAACAGAAAAAGCAACCTTTCCCAGATGGGTATGTTTCTAAATATAGCAAATGCTAATTTAATAATGAAACCAAATAATACAGGCTGCATGCTCATTTCTAATAAAAAGTTCAATTCTGTAGCAGGTTTATAAAAATTACATTTTGCATATCACATAATTCCCCCAAAATGTCTATGCCCCTTCCCCCAAAAAAGTATCATTTCTTTCCACCCATGACTTCAAAATCTCTGGGAATTCTGTCTCCAAATGAGAGTCCCCAGATAAGTAGGACATAATATAAAAGTATCAAAAGAGAGGTGAAAGATGCGATCTTAGGGGTTCTGGAAAAATTAGGATTTTCTTTGGTCATGATCTTGATAATGAAATACCCTAGTATTTAAAATCAAGAACACAAAAGATCGGAATGTTCCTGTTCTTTCTGGATGGTGGGTTTAATGTAGACACCATCTTCTCCTCCCCTTACCTGCCTTGTTTTCTTTGCCCCATGTTTCTCTTTCTGGCTCAACTATCTTTCTGGATCTCACTTTGTCTGTTTTTGTTGCTCTATTTTAAATATTATCAGTACCTCCTTCCCTCCTATCAGATAAATGTGGTTTAAATGGCCTCATCAAGTGTGGGAAGGTAGTCAGCTCACTTGGTCCTTAGATTTCTTTTATTGAGCCAAAATGATTTAATCTAGATAAGAACCACCCACCCAAGAAAAAGTGCAAGACAGTTCCACTACCCCTCCCCCAACAGTGTGTACTCAGTGGTCCCCTTTTGTCCACAGGAGATATGTTCTAAGACGTTCCACAGATATCTGAAACCAAGGACAACATAGTCCTATATAAACTGTATTTTCTCCTATACATACATAATTATGGCAAAGTTTAATTTATAAATTAGGTGCAGTTATTAGTTATTACTAGTTGTTAACAACAATAACTAGTCATAAAATAGAATAAATAAAATAGTAAAAAATCACGTTATTAACAATAACTAGTGATAAAATAGAAAATTATAACAATATACTGTTGAAAGTTGTTTAAACCTTGTGAATTGCTTATTTCTGGAATTTTCCTTAAATATTTTTGGATGTAGTTGACCACAAGTAACCAAAAGAGAGGACAACGAAACCATGGATAAAGGGGGACTGACTGCTGTACGTCCACTAAACACAGGATCGACCGTGTTGGACCAAAGCTCTCGATCCTTGTGGGTCCTTTAGAACATGGTATCTCACTAAAGAAACATGGACTACCATTTAAAACAGTACTTGGAAGTAATTGTAACTTTGGGGCACTTATTATACACCTGGTAAGGGAGACACATGGACTACAAGGTAGATGAGCCAGGTCATTACACCAAGTGAAACAAGCCACTCCTAAAAGGGCAAGCTGTGTACCGCCCACTGATGTGAGACGCCTAGAGGAGACAAACTCACAGAGGCAGGAAGTTGAAGGGGGGGTGCCAGGGGCTGGGGAAGGGGGAGTCCGTGTCTAATGGGTACAATGTTTCAGTTTTTGCAAGATGAAAAGATTTCTGAACATCAGATACACAACAATGTGCATCTTAACACCAATGAACTGTACACTTAAAAATAGTCAAGATGCTAAATTTTATGTTACATGTGTTTTACCACAATTAAAAATAAAGAATTGAGAAACAGTTCACATTCGAGTTTTCCACAGGCTTGTGGTCTTGGGGTTAGAAGAGGTCACATCGCCCAATGATTCTCAACATTCTTGACTGGGAGCCACGATAAGAACTGTATCTTATGTGGTGATTCTGTACATGTGTGCCCTGATAGGGATACATTCACATATACACACATGTACACATAAGTATACACAGAACTGAAAATCTGTAACTAAAAATGGCACAGAAAACATAACTTACCCATTTATGATATGTTTTCTGATTTTTTCTACTCTATCCTATCTCATATTAATATGTATTAATATGTATGAATATATTCATCATGTAATTTATTATACATTAATTATATAACATATTGATATATTTATTCTATATTAATTTATATAATTTACTATATATAGAGAGATAGATCAGGTGCAATCCACAAAAGCAATTTCACAATGTACTAAACGGACTCAGCCTGCATTTTGAGGAATGCTAATCTAGATCAATCTCCAATGTAATGCAGAAATCTCCTCTATTGCCTCTCTGCTGGGGTGGGGGGAGTCATCCAATTTCTGCTTAAATGCCTTCAGTGATGGGAAGCTCACTCCCTACAAGAAGCATGCCCTATGGTGCACCCACCTAGCAGTTAAAGATCTTTGCTCATACCAAGCTGTTCCAGGTGTGGCTGGGTGGAGCTGGCCATAATGTGAGCTCCAGGACTCACTGGCAGGAGCTCAGAGGCTTCCGAGAGGGCTGGAAGATGGGTTCCTAGCAGCAAGGTGGGGGCTTGGGCACGCTAGAGGTGACAGCGGGGCTCTGGGAGGCTCCCGCTCACTCCTGTGGAGCGGCGGATCAGACCTGCCCCCTCTGCCTTCCCTCCACTCCAGCACTATGATTATTTCCACATCTGACATATGATCTCATCCCCCGGCACCTGCCTGTGGGAGAGCTTTCCTCCCCCCAGAGGGGGCCTTGGCCTCCGTGGAGACAGATTCCCCCACTTCCCTCTCGGCCAACCACCCACCCTCAGGACTGCAGCAGGCCACCTCCAGCCATCCCCACCTGGTGTTCTCTGGGTCCCGGGACACGGGGCATCCCTGCCTGGGGTGTTCAGAGTAGAGCTGCCGGAACATGCCTGCCCTGCCCAGGCTCAGGACAATGACACTCCTTCACTCCTGCTTCTATCTTCCCAGGAGAAATAAAACAAAGACAGCATTGCCACGTGGGGACAGAGTTGGCCGCTGGACTTCAAAGCCCTGAGTCCCAGGATGAGGAAAAGAGATGCCTACGCTGCTGGCCAGGGTGGTGGGCTGCGCGAGGAGGGGTGGCCTCATCCCCACCAGGGACTGGGGTGTGGCAGTTTGGTGCTCCTGTGGCTCAGCCCGAGAGCCAGCGGCCCAGCCAGGTAGGAGCAGGTTGACCTCAGGGCGGGGCGAGGCGGGGCGGGGCGGGGCGAGGAAGAGGCGATGATCTCATTGTATCCTTAGGACCAACAGGAAAAAGTAAGGCGGCAGAGAGATGCAGGAGAAAGGAGACAGGTGATAAAAATGGAAGAGCTGCACATGGCAAACACAGAGCAGCCCCCACCTCGAAAGGGGTCTTCGGGTCTGAGCCAGCCTCGGAGGAAGTGGGTCTCCGAACAAACCTTCCTCCCTCGGCAGCAAAACATTTGCATGCAAAAATAACTCACCACGGACCTCAGGCACTTCCCACCCGTCCTCTCTCTCTTGAACAAAAGTGATGCCCAGAGCCCACCCTGGCCCCTCTGCCAAGCTCCAACCTTTCCGCCTCGCCCTGTTTCCCCCTGGGTTTGACAAAGTTTAATTGATGGAGTGGAAACGAAGGCAGCACAATAGACTCCTGCCCCTTGCTTCTCCCCTCTGCGGCTGCTGTTTTGTTTCTTCCTTTTGTCTGAGAGCCTCCGATCATTTGCATCTCGTTTCCACTTACCTGCAGTTCAGTTCGAAGCGAGCTGCTCTCTTCTCACTCCCTCAATTAGTGTTACCCTGGGCTTCTCTCAACATCAGCACCACTGCTGGCTCTGGCCATGACATCACCTCCGAGCTCCCTGATTGGCCAACGGCGGGTTGCTTGGCAATTGGACAGCCTCCTCTGGTGGAGCGGGGATTGCCAGAGTGAGTAACTCTTAGCAGACCAGGCAATGGGAGATGATGTCAGACAAAGAGCCTGCTTTCTCCCCAGCCTGTGGAGCTGGGGAGGCAGAGGAAAGGGAGAGGGAGTGGTCCAGCGAGGGTGGGGGTGAAGACAGCTTGCGAGCTGGGGGAATGATGAATGATTTCGAGAATCTTTAGCTCCTTCAAATCTGGGGGTGGGAAAATATGGAATCTAGAGGAGCAATAAGAGAGAACAGATGAACCCTAAAAATAACTTCCCAAGGGCTGGGTGCCCGTTTCCAGCTCTGTCAGAAGGACTGGTGGGTTAGGAGGGTGACTCAGAAGGCAGGGAGGGGCTGCAGAAGCCCCAGGCCCTGGGAGCGGTGAGGGCTGGACACGGAGGTCTCAGGAGAGCAGGGTTTCCCTCTGGCTGCCCTTATGAAGGTGTCGGCCACATCTCTGCCGTGGCATTGGCCCAGCCAGCGCTAGTGGTCCTCACAGCCCACTCAGCTGACCCAGCCAAACAGAGGGAGCCACGAGTAGAGAACTAGACTGGTGGTTCCCACATATGGTGGATCCTGAGGGGGTCATGGGTCATGGGAATGAGGGGGCCCTGATGGCCTCTGGGCTGGAGAATGCAGGTGCGGCAGTGGAGGGTGGGCCCTTGTGGAGCCTCCTCTCCTGCTGGAAGCCCCCTTTAGGTGTTCTGCACCCTCACATTCTACCACCAGCCTCCCCTCACTCTGTTTTTTGGGGAGAGTATAATTTTTAATTGTGGGTAACATGCATAACATAAATTTTACCATTTTAACTTTTGTGTGTGCGTGTATGTGTGTGTGTGTGTGTGTGTGTGTGTTGTTGTTGTTGTTGTTGTTGTTGTTGCTGGGGATCAAACCCAGGGCCTGTTACATGCTAGCCAAGTGCTCTAACTACTGAGCTACATCCCCAGCCCATTAGCCTGTGTGTAAGAGTGGGAGGGAGGGGTACTGCAGATTGAACCCAGGGACATTCTGCCTCTAAGCTACACTCCCATCCATACCTCATTTTTTTTTTTATTTTGAAACAGGGTCTTGCTAAGTTGCTGAGAGCCTCACTAAATTGCTGAGGCTGGCCTCAACCCTAAAATCCTCCTGTCTCAGCCTCCCAAATACTGGGATTACAGGCATGGGCCACCACACCCAGCACCATTGACCATTTTTAAAATACAGAGTTCAGTGGATTATGCAGGATCACAGAGCTGTGCACCCGTCACCACCATCCTGCTCCAACTCTCCTCTGTCACCACTAACTCTCCTTCCTCCCTCACCTTTCCAGCTCTATGAATTCACCTATTCCAGGTCCTCCCCTAAATGGAATCATATAGTACTTGCCCTTTCGTATCAGGATTCTTTCACGAGGCAGAATATCTTTGAGGCCCACCCACCCATGTGGTAGCCAGTTTCAGAATTCCATCGCCTTGCCCTTTTTTTTTTTTTTTTTTGGTACCAGGGATTGAACCCAGGGGCGTTCTACCTCCGCGCTACACCCCCAGCCCTATTTTTTATACTTTATTTTGAAACCGGGTCTCACGAAGTTGCGGAGGGCCTCACTAAGTAGAGAGAGAGAAACAGGGAGAGAGAGAGAGACAGAGAGAGTGAGAGAGAGAGAGAGCTGAGGCTGGCAGCGAACCCGGATCCTCTGGTCTCTGCCTCCCAAAGTACTGGTATTACAAGTGTGCACCACCACGCCCGGCACTCACCTTGCCCTTTTTAAGGACGGTGTGTTCACTTTCAAACAATGTCATGGATCCTCATCCTCTACCTTTGGTGACTGAGGACACATATACTGACAAAAAAGGTACCTTGAATTCAGCCCATGAAATCTGAGATTATTTTTCTAGCTATAATAGCAATAAGGAGCCTATAAAAATGGTGCTTGATGCATGTAGGAGAAACATGTGTTCGCTCTGCAGACTGTGTAGGAGAGTAAGTAGATTCTCAGGCCCTGGCACCAACTCCTAACCTGCACCCCGGGCTGGGCCCTGCTGGTTGGCATCTCACTGCCCTGCGCCCTGTGCTCTTCTGCAGGGTGACCCCTGTGGACACGCATGGCCATCCCCACTTCACATCCCGAGGCAGGACACCTGTTAGGTAGGCTGCCTGGATGTGCCAGAACAATGAAAGGCCCCACCTGCCTTTGGGGTTCACAGCACACCTGCCTATCCTCTCGTGAGCCCCCCTCACAGTGCTGCAAGGGCAGCAGGAGATCCATGCGTGCCACATGCCACCAGCCCAGGACCCTGGGGCCCAAGCTGGCCCATTTCAGAGGGGGCCGGGAGTTATTAAGAATATCAGAAGCATTTCCTTCCATGTGTGCAGACCGTAGAGGCCACGCTGCATGCCAGGCTGGAATTTGGAATCCGAGCAAACCCTAAGAGTGTGGCTGCTCTGACCATCAAGGGAGCCCTGTCCCCTCCCCCAGTCTGCTTTCCCTCCCAGCCCTGCAGTCTGGGACTCCACAGATCTGCTGGCTCTGGAAAGGGAGGGAGGAGGAGTGGAGACCAGGGTTACCATGGTGATGGCAGCCAATCAGAGATCCTCTGCTACTAGGGGAGGGTAGCGCTGCCCCCCTAGCCTGACAGTGCAGGGGGGTGGGGCAGGGACGAGGAGGGGTTATGGGGGCAGGACATCTCCACTCAACTGACCATGGGGAGGCAAAGGGAAAGAGGGAGGACTGCTCCATTTCTAGAATTATCTAGTTGCTGTTTGAGTGCTAGGCTAAGATGGACAACACACACACAACACACACACATACTCAGTAAATCTGTAAAGAGGGAACCTAATCCATGTATAACAGAGACAGATTCAGAAGGCAAAGTTTACCTGCAAGCAGCCCACCTGTTAAGTGATGACGCCTAGATTTGAGCTTTGGGGGGGAAGCAAGCTGGGAAGAGCCGCTGCCCAGAAGTCTTCCTGCGTGGGGGATCCCAGGGCTTCATGAGGTGGTGCAAAGCATGGTACAGTAGTGATGAAACAAAGAAAGAAACACAATTCCTATAAGAAGAGGGCCAAGCATCATCAAGTCCAAAGGGGAAAGGGCGAGGAGAGACCAAAACCACTGAAGAAATCAGTGAGGTCAAAGCTAGAAAGTTCAGAGGGCAGGGGTCAGGACCAGGGAGCAGACAGAGGAGAAGGCCAGGTGGGGCTCAGGCTCCTCACACATCAGCGTTCGAAGCTCCCATGAGCCTGGCTGCAAAAGACAGGTGGCCAGAGACTGTCCCTGCACCTCCCAGCTGGTGTTGGGTTGGGCTGGTCAACAGTGATTAGTCCGCTAGATGCAGCCCTTGGACCCCAGTCAACAGGTGTGGGGCCACAATGCATGGGTCTGCACTCTCGCCTCTCACAGCCCAGGTTGCACTGTGGCAGTGGCACTGACCTCAAATCCCCACATGCTGCCTCTCTGCACCATGTGTACCCACTTCATTTACCTCTAAGCAGGAATCCAAGCACAGCCGCTGCTCAGTGTCCTGGCTCACCTTATAATGACTCACACTTAACTCCCTGGGGCACAGGGAGAGGGCCCATGAGCAAGAGAGTTCCACTGAAGACCAATAGGGCTGTCACCCTGGGACCTCCATGCCACCTCTGGCCTCTTTCCAACCCTCCAGAAATGGAGTCCTAGGCCGGGTGTGCTGGAGCACGCTTGTAATCCCAGTACTTGGGAGGCTGAGACAGGAGGTTCCAGGTTCGCAGCCAGCCTCAGCTACTTAGTGAGGCCCTCGGCAACTTAGTGAGACCCTGTTTCAAAATAAAGAATAAAAAATAGGGCTGGGGTGTAGCCCGGAGGTAGAATGCCCCTGGGTTCAATCCCTGGTACTGCAAAAAAAAAAAAAAAATGGAGCCCTAGCCTCACATGGGAATTCAGAACATCTGATTAATGTAGGTGTGTCTGGTTCTCGTGCACCAATGCAATTTGCAAAAGCTACATAACATAAATGGGTGCTTATCTTCCGCCTTTATTTTAGGAGGAGACTAAGGTTTGGGGGGTTTATGTAGAATTTGTTGAACTGAGCATTGTCTGGTATTGACTTAACATGAATAAAGGCATGTATGCATGATGTCATTTTCTAAAATGCGATGCTTATCCCACCGGAGGAGTAGCTGTTCTGACTCATGTGACCCTGCCATACCAGGGACTTGGATTTTCTTTCAACCAGTTGAGACAAATAAACTCAGCCAATTCGCATTTAAGCCGTGTCGGAGTGCCAGGGCTGTTTGTTTATGCTGATGATTGGATTTGTAAACTAAATTGTAATGGCAATTAATGTTTATAACAAAAACATGTTACGTTTATAAAAGCAAAACATTTACCAAGTGAACTGAGACCAGCATGTCACTTAGAACATAAAGTCTGGGCTCAATAAATGTCAGCTATTATTGTGATTGTCATTCACATGAAGCAGACAACTCATGCGTCTTATGTTTACAGGTAACAGAAGCCCATTTCAAACTTGTTTTATAAAGACAAAATAATTTATGTCAAATATTTGAAATCACACAATCCAAGTAGAAAATGGGCAAAAGATAGAGACATTTCATTAATGAGAATATACTGACTGCAAATATACATATGAAATGTTCAACAATACTAGACAGGAGAGAAATGCAATTTAAGGCCATATGAGATATCACTATGCATTTATTTAAACAGCTAAAATTAGCCAGGCGTGGTAGCGCACGCTTGTAATCCCCGTACTTGGGAGACTGAGACAGGAGGATTGAAGGTTCAAGGCCAGGCTCAGCTACTTAGTGAGGCCCTCTGCAACCTAGTGAGACCCTGTTCAAAAATAAAGAATAAAAAACATGGCTGGGGGTGTAGCTCAGGGATAGAATGCTCCTGGGTTCAATCCCCAGTACCGCAAAATAAAGAGATAAATAGCTAAAATTAAAATGTTACAATACTAAAGGTTGCTGAGTGTGTGGAGAAACTGGATCTATCATTCCCTTTGCTGATGGGAACATAAATTGGCACAACTCCTCCAGAAAACAGTTTGTCAGTTTTGTAAATAACTAAACATACGCTTACCAGAGGCCCAGGCAATTACTCTTCCAAAGGGCATTATTCCCAGAGAAATGAAAACTGATAGTCACACAAAATTCTGTACACAAATGTCCAGTGATTTTATTCATAATAGCCCCAAACTGGAAACAGTCAAGATGTCCCTCAATAGGTAAATGGATAAACTGTGGTATATCCATATCATGGAATACTATTCAGCAATAAAAAGGACTAGACTATTGATACAATGACTCAATGGATCTTTAGAGAATTATGCTGGGGTAGGGGGAGGGAAGCCAGTCTCAAAAGGTCACAAACTGTTAACTCCATCTATAGCACAGCCACACAATGACAAGATTATAGAGATGGAAAGAAGATTGCTGGTTACCAGGGGTAGGAACGATGATGGTGGGGGAGGGGGACTGTAAAGGAGTAGAGGAAAAAGAAATCTGCCTGGAATGCAACAGTTTTGCATCTTGATTCTGGCGGTGGCTACGCAAGCCTCCACAGGAGACTGGGTGGCACAGAACTGTCCACATGCACTCTACCACGCTCTGCTTCCTGGTTTTGATACTATACTGTGGTTATATAACTCTTAGCCATGGGAGAAAGTGAGTGTAGGGAACATGTGGCCTCTCTGTACTATCTTTGCAAGTCCTTCTCAATCTACAGTTATTTCAAAATAAATAGTTACCGGAAAAGAAAAAAGGAATCGAGACTATTTAGGTGGTATCCTAAAGAGGATACCACCCAAGAAATGAATGAGGAAAGCAATCGTGAAGCAGCTCGGCCTCCTCCCGCTCCGCCCTTTGCAAAGCGGCTTGCTTCTTCTCTCTGCAGACCACCTTGCCGGCCGCTTCTCACCATGACCTTCTAGAGGCCCTGGTACCCTTTGTAGTCCATTTGCTATCTCTTGCATTCAATTCAAGATTCCCAGAAAACAAATCGGCCAGCCCATGCCTGGACCATGGGAGTGGCCCTGTGTACAGACGCACCTGCTGATGCTAACCCCCTCAGCGGCTCCCATTAAGTGAGTTGCTGAGGCCGGGTCCCAGGCAGGGCCCCTTTCCCCTCCAGTTGAGTCTCAAAGGGGTCCAGTGTATACAGGAAGTGATAACGACCCACCCTCTAGAGCCCCTCCCCCATAGGAGCACTAGGAGAAAGTCCAGACACAGCCATGGTGCGTCCCACTTAAAAACCAAGAAGGAAGCCCCCTCCAAGCCCCTGTGTGGTCACTGGCTTGAACCGTAAACCCTCTGGCTGGACATGTGACCAAGCTCATGGCCACTGTGTGGAGACTCCCGCTGCCCACAGGGGCCTCGCCCTGGTCCGGGGTCATACAGGGCCACCCTGGGAGAACCTTGGGGAGGAATCTGCTACGATCTTGTGAGGGGAGTCGGCAGCCTTAGGCCTTTAGGCCTGCAGCTTTCCTGAGGGCCCAAGGTGCCCCGGTTTTGCACCGTTTCCATCTCAAGACCCTGTTCCCCAGGCTACGGTTTTCTTGGCAGCACAACGCCTGTAAAATCCTAATTGGCAGCCCGTCGGTTTAATTTAGGAAGCCTGCACTTGCTGAAAGCCTTCTCTAGACAGCTTGCTTATAGAGCAGCAGAGCCCGACCATGCCTGTGGGCTTCAGTTTCTTAGAAGGAAGCCCGAGGGCTGCGTCTGCGTTCTCGGCATAATGAATTTTGCCTTCAGGTGCAGAGGACAGCAGCAAAGAGATCCTGCCTCCGCCTTGTTAGCTCGGGGGAGCATCCCAACCCTGCCCTGAAGTATGTTCCATGGCGGGAGGCAGCCCACCCTCGTCCAGCAAGAGGGCACCACAGACGGACTCGGAACTCCCCTGGCCCTTCCCAGATGTCCTTGTTCCAGTTGCCAGAGCCTCCCTGTTTCATAATTGGTGTGCCAAATTTAGTTCTCGATGTAGGTTGCTGCAGAGCGTTGCTGCTGCAGCTCAGTCGGTCCTGTGATTAACTTCTAGGAAGGATGGACTCCGCGTGGTCTCCGATCCTATACCATGAGCAGAAAGGACTTCGGGGGCAGGATTGTATAACCAACCTGATTTTCCCTCTCCGCTTTAGCCACACAGCCTCATCTCCCCAGTGCACCTTGCCGCAGCCCCAGGGTGTCGCCAGCACAGCCTGACATCCTTCTCCGCGGCCTTTCAAGCCCCTAAGACCTCAGTCTCAGTTAAAATCTGTCCAAGTTCCAAAAGCCAGCGGACACTCATTTCTCCAGCTGTTTCTACCTGCAGGTCACTAGCCAGCTTCCTGTCCCAGCCTTGGGGTTCTATAGTCCCCACCTGGTGAAATGGGTCGCTTATGTAGCTCCCTGCAGCTTCATTTCCTGGTACCAGGTTGCATCTTTGCATCTTACTCAGAGTTCATTTGCTTGTAAATTAACAGGAAATGGCTCCAAATTAACATAAGTAAAAGCAGGAAATTTACTCAAGTTTGAAGGACTGTCTTACAGAAACCAGCACACAAAGGACAACTGGGTTAGAACCAGGCACTGGCAGCCAATAGAACCTGATATACCAACATCATTCTTGGTACTTCATACGGGGGGGGGGGGCACTAAGAGCTGTGAGCATATATGTTAACATCAAATAGATATTCATTGCAATGTAAGACTCCAATGCACCAATAAAAGCACGTTAAAAAAAAAAGAACCTGACAGAGTCTGTCTGTCTGTCCGTCTGTCTCTCTCTTTCTCTACCCCCCCATACTCCCTCCTCCTCTTCATTCTGTGTCTGCATCTATCTAAAAGGCTGTCTCCTCCCATCTCTAGACTCTACTTCCCCAGCACAGATCATTCCCCCATCCCAATTCCAAAATGTCCAGGCAAGAGAATCTGTCTGACCCCGTTCAGGGCAGGGGTGGGTTTCATAGTGCAGATCTGCATGGAATGAGGGTCCTGTTCTGGGTGGGATGGGGTGGGTAGTGGAGAGTCACACACGTGCCCTCCATAAAACAAGAATATTGTGTGCATTACCAAAATGCCTTTGAACACAAGGTCATTGCCAATGGCAGAACACTTGAGAGGGGTTGGACAAAACAGAAACGCTGGGGATGGGAAGAATATTAGCCTTAGGTGAGTCCTGATCCCCAGCTAGAGTTGCCTCTTTCCCAGTGCAGAATCCCCAGGGGCTGAACCCCCAGCCCCAGGACACTGGAGCAGACAGCTCACAGTGAGTCTTCCAGCACCAGGATGGGGGCTGCCTGGTGAGCTGGCCACCTCCAAGCCATCCGTGTCTGCTGCACGCTTCTCTGGGTGCCAGAGGTACTGGAACTATTAGGTAGTGAGATAGACATTAGTAGATGGAGTAAGTTGGGGTGGATCTGGAGCAGAGATATCAGAAGGCTAGACATCCTTCCTATGGGAAGGGTCAGAAACAATGCACTAAGGTGCGACATGCAAATGAGATAGTGACCTCCCCAAATGCATATGCATTGGAGGGAAAGAATTCCAGGATAAATAAAACTCCCCATGGTAGAAGACTCCACACCTGCTTTCCCACTCCTGGGAACTGACCCCTCCAGACCCCCTCTCTGGAGCCTAATGTTTTTCTTTGGAATGTAAACCCCCTTTGAAGTGCCAAGTTCGTGATCCCACCAAAGACCACCAGAAGCCGATTCCGATGCAAAGCACACGAGGGTCCTTTATTCAAGCTCGAGCTTGGGCTCCTAATGTGCACCAACGCAGTGGTCACAGAGAGAAGCCCCTTGCTCTCCGAGAACAAAGCTTTCATCCCTTAAGGAGGCAGCCCACCCCACCTTTACATTGATAGGTTAGTTTAAAACATGAGCTTGTTGGCGTTCCCTGGTTGGTTTAACTTTCGCCTTAGGTAGGGGTCATCATTAGGGAAGCATTAACCCTATATGGTGACATTTAAGCTGATTGGTCGGGCCCGCAGTACCTTTCTCAAGAATGTCCAGGATGGGTGAGGGGCCTGCTGACTCTGGTCAGAGTGGCCTTGCCTGATTATCTGCAAATTCCAGACCCGGGTGTGCTTGACACCGATTGGCTGTTTCTAGGGGTTGCTAGGGGCAGGATCAGATTAGCACACTTAATGGTTTCTACAGGGTATGGGGCAACAGGCTATAGAAACTTAACTTCTAGAAAAACAGATACTTAGGCCTATTTTACTTAAAGCCTTAACTAAAGCCTGTCATGGCGTCGTTTTGGTCCTTTACCTTACCCTTCTTTTATCACGGCCTTCCTCAAATGATGAGACGCTTCTCTGAATAAACCTCTTATAGCCCCCAGTTGTGCTTTTTTTTTTTTTTTTTT
>PVJS01006469.1:23280-59802 GCA_004027185.1 Glis glis | reverse complement strand
AGGGCCTCACTAAGGAGAGAGAGAGAGAGAGAGAGAGAGAGAGCGAGAGCTGAGGCTGGCCACGAACCCGGATCCTCCGGTCTCCGCCTCCCAAAGTACTGGGATTACAAGCGTGCGCCACCACGCCCAGCCCTTTTTTTATTCTTTATTTTGAAACAGGGTCTCACTAAGTTGCGGAGGGCCTCACTAAGTAGCTGAGGCTGGCCGCAAACCTGCGATCCTCCGGTCTCAGCCTCCCAAGTACTGGGATTACAAGCGTGCACCACCATGCCCGGCATCCTTAAACTTTTATTATGGAAAAAGTATAACAGACCCACCCCTGTCACCCACATTGAACAATTATCAACTCATAATCGTATTCAACCATTCCCTACCCCTCAGATTATTTTTAAATGAGTGCTGATGACATATTTTATCTGTAAATATTTTAGGGTATATTTTTAAGAGATAGGAGTTAAAAAGATAACTATAATACCATTGTCACACCTAAACAAAAATTAGCAATAATTGCTTAATATTTTTAACTCTCCAGAAAGCGGTGTCTAGATATTAAATACCCAGAAAGTGAACAGGTCAGCACCTCCCCCTTTCCCACCAGAAACCATGTCCTTTGTATATATTTCAATATGTTTCTCTACAAGGTAAAAACAATTATCAAATCTAAAATAGAGAATAATTCTTATGAACACCAACTATCTAATCAGTGCTCAAATTTTGCTGTTTACTTCATTTTGAAATTTGGTTTTGTTCAAATCAGGACTCATATTAGAAAGTCTATATCAAGCATCCATAAATACATAGATCAGTGTGATAGCTCTTTCTTTCCTTTTTTTTTTTTGGACTGGGGATTGAAGCCAGGGCACTCTACCACTCATCTATATTCTATATCCACAGTGCATTCTATTTTTTATTTTGAGACAGGGTCTCCTTAAATTGCCTAGGCTGGCCTCCAACTTACAGTCCTTCTGCCTCAGCCTCCCAAGTAGCTGGGATTACTGGTGCGCTCCCCCACTGCCAACCTCAGTGTAATAGTTCTTAAAATGTGGTTCCCCAGTGACATCTGGGTCAGTAAGACTACTACAATTCCTCTTACTACTACAAATACTACTACTAATATAACCATTGCCAATAACAATAATAATAATTATAATACAACTATGAGTGATAATCCTACAACTACGAACACCGTAAGGACAGCGAGTCTCGTGAGCATTAGTGAACACTCGTTGAGACAGATCCCATCTTAAGTGCTTGGTAACTCATATTTCTCCCTGTACTTCTCTTGACTCGTGGAGAAGGGATAAAAGAGAATTCTAAAGAATGACTTGTGAAGCCGGGTGTGGTAGAACACGCTTGTAATCCCAGTACTTGGGAGGCTGAGACAGGAGGATCTACAGGTTCGCAGCCAGCCTCATCTACTTAGGCCCTCTGCAACTCAGTGAGACCCTGTTTCAAAATAAAAAAATAGGGCTGGGGTAGCTCAGGGGTAAAATGCCCCTGGGTTCCATTCCTAGCACCCCACACACATACACACACAAAAGAATAGCTTGTGTTTGAGTCTCCAGCCTAATGAGGGAGACAAAAAGGAGGAGTCTTCCTTGATCCAATCCCAGCCCTGCCACTTTGGGCTGGGTGGCCTCATGCTTGTCACCTAGGCTCTGTGCTCCAGTCACTTCTTAGTGTGGGACAATCGTGCTGACCTCCCGGGGTGGTGTGGAGGTCCTTGTTAACACATATAACTTAGAATAGTATCTGGCACGCAGTGTGTCTGTCATCATCCTCGTCACCACTATATTCAAGATGGTCTTTGGGCAGGCTGGAGTGGTTGGGGGACTTTACATGGGCCTTAAAGGACAGCAGCAGAAGATTCAGACAGCAAAAGTCACAGAAGAACTTCTGCTATTTCAAAGCACATACTTCACGACAGAAAGGGACCCGCGCTTTAAAAACACAAAACATAGGTAGTTTGTTTCCAAGTCGTCACCAGTTGCTTAGCAGATGGGCCAAGGTCGGGCTGCAGGTGAGCAGTTGCCCGTTGGAGAAGCGCGTCCTCAGAGATGCTGTGGTCTGAAGGTCGAGGCCAGCCCTTCCTCCTCTGGCTCTGTGATCTGAGCAAGTCAGCCTCAGTTTCCTCCTGGTAAAGTAGAGATTCAAGCCTGTTTCCTCAGGTGGCACCCCACGATCTGGGGAAATGCCCCCTTTGCCGGGGAGGCCCCCAGTGAGGAGAGGCGCCTCTTTGTTCCATTCCAGATGCAGAAGGGGGGGGTGCTCCCCTCAGAGGAGCACTTTGCATAAATCAGAAGCGCCCACCCATAGGCTGTGCGTTCAGTCTGAAGAAGCAGGCTCGTTAATCTTTTGCTCAGCTTGCGAAAGTGTTTTCTTATCAAATAATAGAGATGATGGCAGTGGTGGCTTTATGCTACTGACTTGTGATTCCCCTAAATACCATTTCAAGAAGATTTGCAATGTTAAGCTCTTTTCTCTCTTCCTCTCCCCCTTTTTGTGCATTAAATTTCCATCTGTTTACCCAAAATGGAAGTAAATGAAATAATAGCTATTGGGTGAATTAAGAACTTGCTTCCATGTATCCCTCAGACCGGCATATCCAATAACCTCCGAAGTGGCTTGGTTAGAGTCTGCAGTGCACACAGAGAGCTGTCCCTCCCACCCCCCAGCCACTCCGCATCACCATACCCTCTTTTTGTTTTCTATCTAAATCTCTCTAAATCTGAGATTACCTTGCTTAAGTATCTATATACTTACTTGTGTGTCCCCTCCTCACTCCACTAGAATGTAAGCACCATGGGTCCCCCTTGCTCCTGAGGTATCCTCAGCACACAGAATAGTCCCTGGCACACAGTAGGCAGTTAAATGTTTTGTTCAGGTCCTGAAATAGGCAGTAGAGTCTAATGGTTGGCCTCTTTGGAGTCAGGCCATAAAATGAGGTCCCTACTCTGCCATTTAGTAGTTGTGTGACTTTGGGCAAGTTATTTAATTTCCCAAGTCACTATTTCCCCAGCTTGAAATGAAAAATGACTTGACCTACTTCCAAAGGATTTTCTGGGGATCAAACGAGGTGATACATGAGAAGGAATTGTCACAGAATAAGCTCCCCATATATGGTAGCTACTAATATCAGTATAATTACTATTATCATAAACCTATGGAGGGACTAAAATGGAGGAATCATGTTTAATGCACAAATAATCTGAAAACATTGGTGAATTTAAAAGCCCTGTCTACTTAAAATGCGTGTTTTCTCTCCCTCGCCTATTCACACTCCCTCCATCAGTCCCCAGGCTTAATTCTATCTCATGCTCAGGGACTAGGTAAGTGACAGAGAAGCTGGGGTAGACCAGATATCCCAAAGGACTTCAGTGAGGATTGTTTTGGATAGAGACATCTAAAAGCTAGACTTATCACAACTTACTACCCAAGGATTTCAGAGAACAATGCAGCCTGGCTTTCATCTGCCCATTGGATCAAAGACCAAGCAGACAGTGTTGGTCACTCTCTATGATCCATGATGTGTTGTGTCCCTTGCTCCTAGCTTGCTGGTTTGCCCATAGAATCAGGCTGCATTGCAGGCCTGGGAGTGATATGATCTGATTTATTTTGCATGGGCTCGAGGCATTGAGACACAGCTTTACAGTCTATAAAGACTTTACCCAGCTCCCCAACAGATCCTCACTGGAGCTCTTGGAGGAAGCTGCTTCCATATAAGCAGACTGAGCCCCAAGAAGGTACAGTGTATGCCCAAGGTAACAGCTGGGAAGAGGCAGAGCTGAGTTCTGGTAGAGAGGTCCGATTATGATGATGCAGTGACTTCACACTGTCCCTAGTGCAAAATCCCTCCCCTCCCAGGGGAGAGGACGAGACTCAGGAGCTGGGTCTCCCAGTCAGCACTTCCTCGACCCAGTGTGACTTGTGCAGTTTGCTCTCAACTACCTGGGGCCTCTTTCCCACCAGACTTGAGTTTGCTGGCTCTGGGTAGCCAGCCTGAGTGTGGGCATCTGCCCAGCATCCAAGAAGGAACAAGCCAGGGACTTGGAGCAGACAAAGGAAGCAGTAGTGCCAGCTAACGGCATGGAGGCAGGACAGGATCCTGGCCTGGCCTCTGACAAGTGCCCCTGGGGCTGCCGTTGCACAGGACTTCCTGTCCCATTGTTGGACCCACTGGTCTTCACAGAAAAGAAGACTGGGAACTGCCGGGCCTGGGGCTTCATTCATTTGGAGTGTTTTTCTAACATGGGCAGCAACAATCCCCTTTGTCTGCAATATTGCCAGGATTCTGAGAGTCCTCGGTGCAGGGAAATCCCAGTGCTAAGGGGAATTGATTTTGCTTTCTTAAGGCAGCTTCCAAGCGGAGCTGGAAACTTTTCAGACCCCAGGGATGGGGGCAGGATGGGAGCTCAGGCCTACCAGGCCAGGCTGGGCTGGTTTCTGGCCTGCTCTTACATGCCTGCCAGGCAGCTCTTCACATTTCTCTCTTCCCCCCAGCCTAGCTGCCTCTGACAGCTGTCTGTGATTTTCCCTCCCCGCCTCTTTACCATTTGCAGGTTTGGAGGAAGGCTCTTAAGCCTTCTTGAACCTGGGGTGCACCCCCTGAGGCTTTGGGGTCCAGCCTCCAGTCCCAGGCCAAGTTCAGGGACTGACGAGGCTGTGAGTGCAAACGCTGGAGTTTGGGCAGAGTGATGCCCCGGGCCCACAGAGGTGAGCTTGACTCCATCACACCACCTTCCAGTCCTCTGCCAGCCAGCAGGGTTCAGTGTTTCCTGTGCGGCAGTTTGGTATAGTGACAGACCCAAGCATGCTTGTTTTGTTTTGTTTTTTTTAAGGGCCAGTCAGACTACCATTGGCTAGCTACATAACCCTGGTCATGTGTCCAAGCCTCTCAAAGCCTTGGTTTTCACATTTGTAAAATACAAACTAATAATATATCACCCTTGCAGGATGGCTGTTAGGATCAGAGATAATATATGCAAATGGACTCCTGCTTTCTTGGCACACAGTAGACCCTCAGCAGATCTTCACAATGTGAATGTGCTGCTCAAAGCCCATGCCACAGTCTCCCCTGAGGCTGCAGTTGAAATGTGGGTGCAGAAAGCAGGGTCAGGCCCCATCCTAGAAATCTCTCTTCTCTTCTTCTTTCTCTGGCCGGGCTGCAGTACACCCCCACACACACCCAAGGCCCCATTCCCACCAACAAAGCCACAGTTACCAGTCAAGAATTTCTTCCTTATATACGTACCTCTCTGTCAACCTCAAGAGCCACATGCCCCTGCCTCCTCCCAGGAGTTTCTAGAAACTCTTCATGTGACACTCTGAATGGTCACCTTTCATTCTATGGGGAATGGGGACAGTGGGTGCTGTGAGATTACACTCAGCTGAATTTGAACAGAATTACCCATTCTGAGAACCTAAACAAAAGACCCCATCCCCACTGCTCGGCAGGTGTTCATCAGGTCAATGAAGCTGGACAGCTGAGCCCTGGGGTCCCCAGGGCTGCCGTATTGGCAGAGGCTGATGGGTGGTGGCAAGTGCCCATGGGAGGGAAGTGTGTGTGAGCAGGTTAGAGGCCCTCGCCTGTCTGGCTTCCAAATGGTGAAAGAGCTTGTGGTCTATGATCAGACACTGACATGGAAGAAGAAAGCCGATCTCTGCCACATGGCAGTGGTGGCCACGTAGATGAGGTGTGACCCATCAGCCAGGAGAGCCACGCCCCAGGCAAGTGGAAGAGGCCTGCCGTGGCACTGCTCCATCCCAGCACACGGGAAGCCGTGATACGATGGCCTGCTGGACCGGCCGCCCGCCCTCCAGGCAGCCATGCTGGGAAGCTCTGGCCTGAGAAATGGGACAGATGCCCTGGACCTGGCATGGGAAAGGGTAGAGGGGCGGTGGCCCTGGGCTGTCTCTACTGGAATCTGGCCCATCTCACCCACATAAGACGCCACCTGGAGTCGGGCCCAGCCGCCAAGGACAGATGGCGATGTATCCTCCACCAAGGCGCAAGGCCACAGGGACATCAGCACAGTCACATCTGCCTTTGCCTCCCCTGGAGATGGCTCCATCCCAACATCCTAGCTGCCTTCCCAGAAACTGCCTGGGCCCTGGGCGGTCAGCACCCCCGCCCCAAGTTGTTCCTGGTTGGGATGTTCTCTTGCGAAATGGTTATCTTTATATCTAGGAATTGTTTTCTTTTTATCTGAAGAGAACCATTTGTCAATATCCAAGTTAACCCAAGCCTCCAAGAACAAGAAAAGAAGCAGTTTCCCCTTCATGACAGACCCCCAAGAATGTGTTAGCCGCCGGAGGACCCTGCGTCCAGGAGTGGCACACGAGCCCAGCCTTATCTATGAATTCAGTAGCATCTGCCCTCAGAGAAATGATAGTCCAGAGGACAAAGCAAACAGAACCACACACAAATAAAAGAAGTGTAAGTTAAGTACTATGTGGCAGTAGGGAGCAGTTCTGAGGGGGAGAATAGAGACCCGCAGAGGCTGGGGTGGGGGCCTCCCACTACCTGGAGGGCAGTGTGGACCAGGTAGCGGGATATTGGGGCTCTTTAGCCAAGTGTCCTAAACTATGATGACACAGTAGTTCTTCTCACCTGCTTGTCCTGGTGCTGTTGGGAACAGCGTGCCTCTTCCTCAAGCACAGTCCAGTTTGGGTGACATGTCCCACATGCTCCTCAGCATACAGTGGGTTACATCCTAATACCGTAAGTCAAAAATGCACTTAATGTTGAATACACCCAACCCATGTAAGATCCCAGCTCAGCCCAGTCTACCTTCAATGATCTTGGGACATTACATTAGCCTGCAGTTAGGCAAAACTACCTCACATCCAGCCTGTTTTGTTTTGTTTTTTTGTGGTAGTGGGGATTGAACCCAGGGGCATTCTGCCTCTGAGCTACACCCCCAGCCCAATTTTATTTTTCATTTTGAAACAGAATCTCACTAAGTTGTGAAGGCCCTCGCTAAGTTGAGGAGGGCCTCACTAAGTTGCTGAGGCTGACTGCGAACCTGAGATCCTCCTGTCTCAGCCCCCCAAGTATTAGGATTACAGGAGTGCGCCAGCACGCCTGGCTCAGCCTATCTTATAACAAAGTGTTAAATATCTAATTAATTGAGCACCATACTGAAAGTGAACAACGGAATAGTTGTATGGTTGTACTTCTGCCCCATCCTAAAGTGGGAAGGTTATAAGTAGTCAAGTCTTCATAAGCCAGGGACCATCTAGACAAGGTTTCTGTGTGTAAAATTCATCATCTCTAACATGAGTAAAGTGAACCAGGGGCACTAAGCTGAGCGTCAGTGGAGTGGACTCTTTGGGATCTTGGACTTGGGGTGCACTGCCTAGGTTGACATCCCAGCTCTACCACTGGCTAGGTGCATGGTGTGGGACAAATTTTCTCATCTCTCTAGCCCTCAGTTTCCCCATATGTAATGTAGGCATGATAATAGTGCCTACTTCCTAAAGTATGTATGAGGAATAAGTTAGTCAAGAAATATAAGGGGGCTTACAACAGTGCCAGGTGCTTAGTAAATGCTCTGTAAATGTTAGTTATCCATGGTTTTCTATTATTCCTGGATGCACCATTTGTCACACAGCTGACCTCCCATCCCACTATTGTCAGGCTCCCATTGAGACCTCAAGGGCCACCACTAGGAAAGAGGGAGATGGCTCACGGCCAATCATGATCTGGCTGTGTTCTCAGTGGATATCCACGTGCAATGTTACATCCAGCCAGGTGCGGTGGCACACACCTGTGGTCCCAGCTACTCAAGAGGCTGAGGCAGGAGGATCGCTTGAGCCCAGGAGTTCAAGGCCAGACTGGGCAACATTAGTCTCTCTCTCTCTCTCTCTCTCTCTCTCTCTCTCTCTCCCCATATGTGTGTGTGTGTGTTACATGTATATACACACGTACGCACATGCCCTATAGGGCTGGGCTGTAGCTCAGTGGTAGAGTGTGTGCTTAGCATGCACAAAACCCTGGGTTCAATCCCCAGCATATACACACACATACACACAGCCCTAGAAATCATCATATTCATATCCAGGCAAGCTTTATCAAGCATCTCTAATCTGTACCAGATGAATTTTAATAAGAAAAGTATATTTTCCCCACAGAAAACCCAAAGTCCCTCCTCAAACAGAAGTCCCCTGACCCCAAGCAGAGTTTCTGCCACAGGTCAGCGGCACAGCAGCCTGCCTCAGACAGGGTGAGACAGGCCTGGGGGTCCGAAGAGAGAAACGTGCACAACACTGACTCCAAGCCGAGCCAAACCATTCTGGTTTACCCAGAATTACAGCAATTCTAGAAAAATAATGAGTCCAAGATGTGAGCCGGACTAGAATTGCCTCCTTTGTGCTGTGAGTGGGCTCTGACTTCAGTGGGACAATGTTGGTTTTATTCTACATGGGCGTTTTGGCCTGGTTTTGGGCCACAGTGGCTCTGTGGAAATCTTGGGGAAGCCACGGAGAGGGCCTGAGAGCCAGCACGGCAGAGCCCGCCCGACCTTTCCAGAGGATTCTCTGTTTGTGGAGCCATCACTCAATTGGGAAGACCAGGCCATCTCTGCAGTGCCTTGTGCCACCCCCAGACCTGGCCCAGATGGCAAGATGGGAGGGGCGTGGGAGCAGCGTGTTGCTCAGCGAGATCTGTAGGCCCGGGGAACTGACCCCTGCAACCTCGGGCTTGGCTCTGACCCCCACTGAAGGGGAGGCAAGGTTGGTGGAAGGATTTAAGGCCAAGGACAGGAATCCCTGATCATCTTCTATGGCTCTCTGTCTGATCCCCTCCTGGACTCCCAGGGTGCTCTTGGACACAGTGGGGCAGAGCCTGAGGCTGATGAGGAAATCTCGGGAGCAAGCCTAAGGCGGGTTGTACCTCCTCCAACCATCCCAGCCCAAGGAGCCAGGCCTGCACCCAAGTCACTGTGCTCACAGCCAAGGGTGGGAGTGAAACCATGGCCTAGCCTTCCCGGGGTGGAGCCCGGCCTCATCTCACGGCCCCTCCCCAGTCCTGTGCACATCCAGTCCTCATGCCCAGTTCCTCCTGGGTGGATGCAGATGGGGACAACCCTGCTGGCCCCAGACACTCAGCTCATCAGGTTGGAGTCAGAGGCACAAGGCTTTCTCCTGCCTGGGACTCTGGTCACGTGGCCTCCAATTACAGGCCGTTGCCCATCTGCCAACCTGACTCTTGGTCCAAGGCCCCTGCCCACCTCGAGAGAGAACACAGCCTGCTTTGAGCTGGAAATTGGAGGCGTTTCCTGTTCCATGTTGTTAAGACACTGTTCATAGGACCATAATCCCAATAAATCATACGTTTGAGGAGTAGGGCAGGGTTTATTTATTTATTTTTCCAGCTGCAGGGACCTCTTAAAACCAAGGTCTTAAGAAGTTTATTCTCCTTAATTTTTTTAAAAGGGGGGGATAGCTTTGGCAGTCTTGGTCCTGTTGAGGGGCATTATGAGACCCTTAGATTGATTTAGTCAGGTTCGTTGATAAGATTAATTCAAAGGGAGAGCTGATGAGACACTGGATGGTGACACCTGGGTCTGACATGCCTGTTGCTGCTGAGCCAGCTGTGTACCTTCTGTGAGGCACTGAACCTCTCTGGGTTTCTATTTTCTTCTCTAGCAATACAAGGAGTTGATGAGGGTCATGTAAAAAGAGCTGTGTTCCCTGGAGTGTTTCATGGTTTCTCCCCACATGATAATAATTGTTCTTTTATGTATGCAAAGACAAATGCTACCAGATAGTCGATGACCCTCTTAAGTGGCTTCGTTAATCGGCAAGAGTGTGTGTGCACGTGTGTACGTGCGTGTGTGTGTGTGCACGCGTGAGTATGTGTGGCATTATCAGGTTGCAGATCTCATGAAATAGTTCTCCTCCACCCCCTGCCACATCATGCGTGTTCACGTCCTCCCATCCCTGGGTCTGCGTTCCCTGTTGCCCTCTCCCCCTGCGAGTGTCTGCTGCCAAGGCAGAGAGCCTGTGCTGCCAGAAATCCCGCAGCTCACGCTCAGTGTAGTGGCTGCATTTGCTTCCTGTTTTATGAGCTGGGCTGGAGCGCTGGCAGGCCGCTCATGGGCAGGCTGCTGCTGGCTTTACTTGTTTATACTTGCTGTCGGGAAAGGCAGGGAGCTGGCTGGACTGTAAGAAGGCCGGAGCTGAGGCATTTAATAGGATCCGATTCCTATGGCCTTCTTTGCTATTATGTGTTTTCTCTAACATACTAAGCTAGTAACAGTAGTTGGCGTTTGTGGAGAGCTACCATGCTCAAATGCTGAGCCAAGCACTTTGCGTATGTGCTTATGGCCATCCTGGGCAGGGGCCTCTGGTTTAGACCCATTTTGCTCATGGGGCAGCTGAGGCTGGGAGGGGTGAGCTAACTCGCACGGCTCATATAGTAGAGCTCATTGGGAGTGTGCCAGATTCCAGCCCAGGTGGTGTCCCCAGAGCCCATGCACGTGAACTCTGTGCAGTAGGTGCAGCTACTTCCATGTGGAAATAAGAGCTCTCGCTGTAGAAAAAGTCTAGAAACCACTAACCTAACCCCTTCGTGTGTGTGTGTGTGTGTGTGTGTGTGTGTGTGTGTGTGTGTGTTACTGGGGATTGAACCCAGGACATTCTACCTCTGAGCCACATCGCCAGCCCTATTTTTTATTTTTTATTTTGCAACACAGTCTTGCTAAGTTGCTGAGTGTATTGCTAAGTTGCTGAGGCTGTCCTCGAACCTGTGCTCCTCCTATCTCAGCCTCCCAAGTACTGGGATCATAGGTGTGTGCTACCATGCCCAGCTTTTTAACTCCTTCTTTAATAGTAAAACAGGCCCAAGGAGGGTAATGATCTGCCTAGGTTCAATTGCACTAAAGAAACTAGAATTTCTTCTCAGTGAGGATGCCTCAGGGGAGGGGTCTGGGATTCTCAGATCCCTGGACGGACAGTATGCATGCCAACCCTGTTCCACCTTAGGGCTTGCTGGGTCATGCACCTCAGGGGTGGAGTCCCAGCCCCACACCTACTAATGCCTGCCCACCCCAAGCAGTGTTAAGGGATCTGCCATGTCTTCTAAGGCAGAGGTCTTCAAAGTGTAGTCCTGAAGCCCCTGGGGTCCCAGAGACTCTTCCCAGGAGTCCACAGCCTCAAGCCTGTTTTCATAAGAAGATATGTGCAGCTGGGCACTGTGGCGCATGCCTATAATCTCAGCTACTTGGGAGGCTGAGGCAGTAGGATTGCAGGTTAGAGGATAGTCTTTGCAATGGAGTGAGACCCTGTCTCAAAATAAAAAGAGCTGGGGATGTAGCTCAGGGTAGAGTTCCCCTGGGTTCAATCCCCAGTACCACACACACACACACACACACACACACACACACACACACACAAAAGGAGGTGGCGGGGGTAGGGGGAGGATGTAATTTGCATTTTGACTATCAGTTTTCTCACGGGTGTCCAAGGGAGTTTTCCAGAGACTGTGTGACACGATGATACCGTCACTCTGGCAGTTAATGGGATATGATTTTGCCTATTCATACATTTTAGCATTTTCTCAGTTTAATTTCTGATACAGTCAACATCAATAGAATAAGTCACATACACAAAATCTCTTTGAGGTCCTCAATAATTTCTAGGAGTATCAAAAAGGTCCCGAGACCAAAATAATCTGAGAAGCGTGACTCTGAGATATCGACCCAGCCAAGGGAACACTCAGCACGCAGAGGGGCTGAGTGAAGGGGCTTTCCTTGGTATTCCGGAGTGGAAAGGCTTGCAGCCAGGCTCAGCCTTGGAGAGGGACAAGAAGCGGAAAACCACCTTCTCTGGGAGGACACAAAGCAGAGACCTTCAGGAAAATACACATATCAGTTACTCTCAGCCTCGCTCCTACAGGCCCTTTCACCCTGGAGTTACGACACTGCCATGGCCGTCACAGATGGGAGTTTTTATAGGGATTTTCCAGAATGTCCAGTAATTCAGGCCAGCTCTTCTTAGCAAGGCCAGTGGGCTGGATGAAATTACCAGAAAGGAAACAGTAGCCTAGAACCCACGGCGCATGAGGGGAATGTTACTAAGAAAACCCACAAATTGCTTATGGTTTCACCTGCCCAAGGACAACAGGCCAGGGAGGAAGGTAGGCCAAGGAGAAAGGCCTAGAGAGGTTGGTTTGGGGGTGGCCGCAGCCTTGTTTGGAGACGGACGGATACTAACCACCACCCCAGAGGCAGAGGGATGATCTAGATTTCTGTATGGTGAGAGTATTAATTCAGTGTTCAATTCAGGAAACAGAAAACACACTAAATATATTGAGCAGGAAGGGATTTCATGCAGGGAATTAGGCACCAGCAGATGTGGGAAGAGCTCAAGGAGCAGATTCTAGGCTGAGCCTCTAGAATGACTCCAAGGACAACACATAGCTCATGTACCAGAGGTGTTGCTCCAGACAGGCCCCTGGAGCTGGGTTTGAGCACATGCCCCTGGAGCTGTGATTCAGGACCAGAGCTGGAATCAAGAAGTCTTTGCTAGCTGGGCATGGTGGCACACTCCTGTAATCCCAATACTTAGGAGGCCGAGATAGAGGACAGTCTCAGCAACATAGTGAGAGTTTCAGCAACCTAACAAGACCCTGTTTCAAAAAACAAAAAATAAAAAGGGGCTAGGGGTGTAGCTCAGAGGTAGAATGCCACTGGGTTCAATCCTCAGTACCAAAAAAAAATCTTTGCTATTTTCACCACAACTACTGCTGCCTCTGGAATACCAAGCAGGGAGAAACTAGACACTGGAATGTTCTATAGGGAAAAAAGGGGGAGGGGACACAAAGATGGCCAGATCTCATGGAGCAGCATCTAAACAGCGAAGCCTAATTTGCCTATAGAACCTCAGGTGCAAAGGAGTCTGGGAAGTGTAGTTTTCAACTTCCCAGTGTCTAAGCAAGATGGTATAATGAAGGCTGAATGAGCCACCCCCAGTATACACCCACTGAGGTTAGAGTACTGCATTTTCTCATATGCTGAGCTCTAAGAGGCATGAAGCAGGAGAAGTCGCCATCTGGTTAGGCTTCTTGATTTCCCAAACTCTCTCTTGGATTTCCCCTAGTGCAGCTGGAGGTACCCGCTAGGAGGTTTAGTAGCCACACTTGGCACTTGGTCTTGGCTGTTGGCCACAATAGGGAAGAATGGCTGGCAGATCCACACATTATCTTTTAATTTACACGTCAGTCTCCAATGCTAATGGTTTAACGAAAGCCTTCTCGGATGAGGTGGACTGATACATAAAAGTGTCTCTCTGAGCTTGCCTTCCAGCCTTGTAATGCAAGAATTGTAAAATTCAAAAATATTTGGGGGGAATTCAAATGAGCATTCATGATCAAGGGAAATCTTGTAAACAGAGGGATAATTCATGAATGGTTTTTCCTTTCTAGAGTACACAAGTTTCCCCCTAAAGTCCCAGCTTCCCACTGTAATGAGTCAACACTGTGCCCTTGAAAATTAGACATCATTCTTTTCTGGGCAGAAACATCATTTAGTTCTTAGCTGAAAACCTGTATGTGTTATACTAAGTTACTGATAATCATCCATATTTTTAGTCATTCAACAAACATTTATTAAAGACCTATTGTGTTCAGCCCAGGCTGGGCATATTTTGGAGAACACATCATTCTGACTTTAGAAGGAATAGGTTAAATAGTAAGATGGGACACATTCATTGCTGTAAGAGAGATTTCTAGGGGGTCTCAGAGCAGAAAGTGTTGTTTTTTTCTCAAGAGAAAGAATCTGGGAAAGTTTCTAGAAGGAGGTAGCACGAGAATGGAGCCTTGAAGGATAAAATCTAGACAAGAGGAGGTGAGAGCTGATCATTCTGATGAGGAGATAGGAAGAGGCAGGGTGGACGGGAGGCAGTGGGAGACACTGGTGGTCTGCTATGTCCTGGTGACAGGTTTTGACCAGGGCCAGATATAGTTGGGTGAGGCTCTGGGCACTCTTGATGGCCAGGACCATGGGGCCCTCCCCCTCATACCCAGTCCACTCAGTGGACCAGTTAAGTGACACAAACTCAGATATGTTTTCTGCTGCAGCAGAAACAGAAGAACATCAGGATAAACTTCCCAAAAGAACCACCTTTGAGGTCTCGTCTGATTATTCTGGCTTTTTTGTTTTGTTTTGTTTTGTTTTGTTTTGCTTTTTAATAAAAAGCATCCTTTATCCTCAAAGAGAGAAACTGTGCTGATGACTTAAGCCTTCGGAGACCTGGGATAAGTGGTCGGGGTCTCTGGGATAAGCGGTCTCTGGGGTGTCCTGCAGTTGGCTTGTGTAGACGCTGAGGAGAACGTGCACATCTTTCTCCTGGTTGGAGTACTTGCGTGGAAAGATGGCGGTGGCAGCTGCGGCCCAGTGCTCAAGAGCCCAGGGGATCAGGAAGTGGAGTGTGTGGAGGCCCGGCTGCCACCCTGGCCTGGTGCCCGCTCCTTGGCTGAGCTTAAAAGGGAGGACAGAGGGATGGGGCTGGGGACACAGGCAGGAGCTGGAGGCCAACTCTCGGGCTGTCAGCAGAGAGAACAGCCATGCAGGCCAGGGTTCCAGGGCCGCCTTCTGCCCGTGCCCTTGTGGGGGAAGAGCGCCATCCATCCTGGGCAGAGCAGGCTGGGTGCCCATGGAGTCATGAAGCCAAAGCCTGGCTGTCAGAGCTGTGGGATGGATTGGACTGATGCACTCTCCTAAGAGACCTTCCCTGTGGGGAACTTGCTGGAATGGGCGGAGGATGAGAGGATGCCTTCATCAGTAGTGAGGGGACCCGCCCCTCTGGCTGAGTCCAAGAGCTGGGTGGGGGGGTCTGCATGGCTCTATAATGCCAGGGAGTGCTGGTCACATTCCATGTGGGTGGCGCCCCCTGGTGGCAGGCAGCGTGCCTTTGCAAAGTGCCCCTGGAGCTTGCTACCCAGAGGCCTCCCTGGTGGCCTCTCCTTACTTCCGCGGAGCTGTCCTGCACCATGGCCATGGGTTCTTGGTGTCGCACAGCGGCCCTGGGATTGTTCTTCCCATAGGACTCTGGGCTGCTGCTCCATCCTGAGTACCAGGCTGGGGGCAACCCTGGCCTGGCCCAGGATGTTATGGGACCACCTCAGCCTGAGCTCCAGCGGAGGAAGGGATGACTGTCACCTGTGTAGTGTGATTTGTGTCATCTCGTTTAGCCTCTCAGGCACCCCGAGAAACAGGTGTTACCCCCCTGCCACAGTAAAGACAGGCTTGGGGGTGTTAGTCTGGGATGACCAGGTGTCACCACTGCTAGTGTGTCTGGAGCCTGGGTCTCTTAGCCTCTGTCCTCCACTACTCAAGGGACAGTCTGTCCTCTCTGTAGGGAGGAAGACCTGGACACCCCATCTGAATTCTTGGAAGGGGGCAGGAGTCCCAGTTGCACATGTTGGCAAACCCCTCTTGTCACTGGCCACCTAAGGGTCCTCAGATCTGCTAATGACCATGACGGGAATTCCTCCTGACCCATGACAAGGTGTCCGTGGAATGTGGAACAGCTGGGGTCTCTGAGCAGAAAGAAGGACCAGGTCCCCTCCACACCTCACACTGAGGCTTACAGGCTGACTAGCTTTTGTGGCCATCTTAGACCACATGTGTTGAGGGGGCCCCCTTCTGTCCCTCGGGGAGCATCCCACCCAGGCCTGACCTCTCTCTGCTGTCTTGCAGGCCCTTTATGCTGCTGCCGCCGCTGATGGAGTGGATGCGCGTGGCCATCACCTACGCGGAGCACCGCCGCAGCCTCACCGTGGACAGTGGCGACATCCGGCAGGCGGCCCGGCTGCTGCTACCCGGCCTGGACTGCGAGCCCCGACAGCTCAAGTATGGAACCAAGGAGGCAGGAGTCCTGCCACTGACAAATCCCCTGTGCCCCTGTCTTCTCCGGGGGGCTGGGAGGGGACAGAGAGCAGGGGCCGCAGGGCATTGGAGCTGCTCTGTGGCATCCTCTGCAAATGTCAAGGCTGAGCGTGGGACCGACCTGTCCCAGGCCTTGGCTGCTGTCGGGATGCATCTTCTGTAGCTCTGTGTGGTACACAGAGCAGATGTGCACTTGGGCTCGGGCAGGAGAGTTCACAGTGTAACCTTGGGACATTGGGGGCGAGGGCTGGGAGTGACCCTCTCTCCCGTGTTCTTGTAATCGCCACCATTCCTTGAACACTGGTATAGGCCCAGTGCCAAGCCATGCCTTTTTATATGCAATTTTTTTTTTTTTTGCAGTACTGGGGATTGAACCCAGGGGCATTCTACCTCTGAGTTACACCCCCAGCCCTATTTTATTTTTTATTTTGAAACAGGGTCTCACTAAATTGCAGAGAGCCTCACTAAGTAGATGAGGCTAGCCGCGAACCTGCAATCATCCTGTCTCAGCCTCCCAAGTACTGGGATTACAAGCGTGTACCACCATGCCCGGCTTTTAAATGCTTTATGTTGTTGGTCTTTGTGACAACTTTGGAGAAGTGGCTCTGATGCCCATGGCCCTGACAAAAAGACTGCGGATCAGGGAGGAACAGTCCACAGGTGTTCAGCTGGCAAATTGACTGTGTCTAAATTTGAGCCTGGGTCCACATGGCCGCAAGCCTGTGCCCTTCTCCCCTTCCCACAGTGCCCCTCTCATATAGACTAATCCGCTGCAGGAGCTCTTCTGGGGTTGGCTCCCTCTGCTAATCCCAGGCCTATGAGGGCCTTGTGTCTGGTGTGTGTGTGTGTGTGTGTGTGTGTGTGTGTGTGTGTGTGTGTGAGTGACTGGGGATTGAGCCCAGGAGCATTCTATCTCCAAGCTGTCCCCAGACCTATTTTATTTTTATTTGGAAATAGGGTCTCACTAGGTTGATGAGAGTCTCACTACTTGCTGAGGCTGTCCTTGAACCTGCGATCCTCCTGTCTCAGCCTCCCAAGTACTAAGATTGCAAGCATGCACCACCACTCCCGGCTTGTGTCTGTTTTTTTAACCTCTGTCCAACCCCCGGTTATGACCTCCTCGTCTGCATGGCACATGCCTGAACCATGTTCTACACGTGAACTTCCTACACTTTCACCCAACCAAGGATCCGGTCAGAAGCTGCTACTGGGAGATTGTCCTGTGCCCTTTGTAGATGCAGGTTTTGTCTCTGACTCTCCCTGGTACGTTGGGTTGACTACAGGCGGGATTCTAGACCTTTCTCTGCCATGTCTTTGGTACTTCTAGGCCTCACCAGGAAACCTGGAAGAGAGACATAGAGGCAAAAACTAGAACCTGGTCACTGTGTTGGTTTCATAGGCTCAGGGCAGCCTGCCCTGTGCAAAGGGCATGCAGCAGCCCGGCTGGGCCCTCACCTGGGCTGAGCATCCTCCTCCTCAGGGCGGCCCCTGATAGGTTAATCAAGTTGGTTCCCTGACAGTTGACAGCTCAGTGCACCAGTTTATAGAAACACAGAAGTATGTGCTCTTCGCATCACAGAACATGGAGAGGCCATTGTGGCTAATCCGAGTGTCATTCCCAGTCCTTCCCTCACCCCAGCCATCCTCGGGCCACCTGTCAGCTTGGCCCAGCTGTGTCACCTGTCGTTGATGGTCTGGGTCCTAGCACAGTCCCACTCACACGTCTCCGGTCTCTTCTGCGCAGACCCGAGTGCTGCTTCAGCTCCTTCCGGAGGCTGGACGCCCGAGCTGCTACCGAGAAATTCAACCAGGACCTGGGCTTCCGCATGCTCAACTGCGGGAGGACGGATCTCATCAACCAGGCCATCGAGGCCCTGGGACCGGATGGGGTGAACACCATGGATGACCAGGTAATTTCTGAGAGCTCCGCTAGGCCGGGTTTAGGAACCAGGATCAGGAAGGGGATTCACAAATGAGTTGGAGGCATGTGATTCCCTTTGTCTGAAACCTGAGGCTTGCTCATCTCTGTGCTTCTGAGAGGTGAGCTACCTCCTGCTCCAGGGAGAATATCAGCCAGGACTTTCCCTAGTACCCCTCGGACAACCTCCAGAAGGTTCCCTGGCTGGCTGGAGGGCTGGCGACTGTCTCAGATGGTGCAGGGCTGGGAAAGAGTCCAGAGGAGTCAGCTGGACGTCAAGCTAGGGGTCATAATCGCCAGCACAGGTGTGGGGGTGTGCTATGTACCTACTATGTGCCGGGCCCACAGAAAGCCTGCCTTCCTAGAGCCGACATTCTAGTGAGACAGACAATCAAAAGCGAATACATAAAACACAGAATGAACTATGCTAAGGAGTAAAATGAAGCAGGAGAAAGGGTAGGGAATGTTGGAGATGATTATAACTTTAGATAGACTTTGAGTTTTGGTGTTTATGTTTTGTTTTGTTGACAAGTTACTCCCTGAGGAAACCTATTGTCCAGCCTCTAAGGTGGGGTTAGTAGTACCTGTCAGCAAGGTTATCATGAGAATCTTCTTTCTGGCACCTAATACGTGCTCAGTAAAGTTCATTCTGGTTTGTGCGATGAACAGCTAACACTTACATAGCATTCACTGTGTTCTGGGCATTAATCTAAGTGGTTCACATAGATCACTCATTTAATCTTGACAGCAGCCCTATGGTATAGCACTATTGCTGTAGTACTATTGTTGAGCTACATGACAATGGAGGGGCTAACCATGGGATGAGAAGACAGCAGGACTCGGGGAGCGATGAGGTACCAGGACTGTGAGGCTAGAGCAGGCTCCGATGAGGACGGGCAGCCCCTGCAGGAGCGAGGAGCAGCGGGGGTGGAGCAGAGAGGAGTGGGGGAGGCATTCCCAGGAAGGGGGTGCTGTGAGTAGGCAGAGGAGGGGCAGTCGGGGCAGGCACGGGGCTGGGGTGGGGGACGGTAGCAAAGCTGGGAGTCTCTTGATCACAGTGGGTGCCGGGACTTTGCGAGAACCTTCATCTGGGTGTGGTCTTCCTCCTTCAGCAGCAGGACTTTAGCTTCCGACAGACTGAGGTTTAGTCCACCCGTCATGGCCATGGCATCTCGGACAAGTTCCTCTGTTCCCACCTCTGAGGTGGGGTCACAGTACCTGCCAGATACGGTTATCTTGAGAATCTTCCTTCTGGCACCTAATACGTGCTCAGCGAATGCTCATCCTGGCTTTTGTCATCAACACGATTATTGTCATATGTCGTCAACATGATGGTTATCCCTGCAATCTGTTCATCAGCCGCTTCAGTCTCTTTCTGTGCTGGAGTGGGGATGGAAACAACAGAAAGGTTGTTTCTCCCCCAGGGCTCGTAGTCCGCTTTAAACTCTGAATTGTGTACAGATGTGTGCGGAAAAAAGTCAAGTATGTGCACAGGGGAAGAAACAGAGCCACATTTTTATGACGTTGCTGTTGGCTTTCCTACAAATGCTCGATTCTGCTCTTCCCTAAACTTGGTATTTATAGGACGATGTGTGGGTAAACAGTCCTCTCATCCCATGATTAATCTCAGGCCATTTCTTTATCTCTGGGCACTAGACAAGGATTTATGAGTTAGGGAGATCTTGTCTACACACAAATAACCTAATAAATAACATCATGGAGCGCAACCACTTGTCAGGATCCAGCTGTGGGGTGCACACTTTCCACCGCTGCCTTCGCTGTGGCCGGCCACAGGGGGAGACTCCCAGCCTTGGAGGCGGCCTCGTAACTGCCCACCCAGACTCAGGGAGAGGGCTCGCTGTAGCTTCTAGAAATGCCCTGGACTGCTCAGTAGCATAAGACACGGGCGTCAAATGCTTCTCCGCCCTCTGGAGTGGTGCCTCACACCATGGGCTTCACAGCTCACGTAGACCTGGGTTCCAGTCTGAGTTCTGCCTCTTGGTAGCTGAGTGACCTCGGCCGGTTGATTCCCCTTCTCTGCTCGTCTGTGAAATGGGGCTAACAGTAGAACCTCCCTCAGAGGACTAGCAGCATGTGATCCCCAGGCACTGGCCCGGACGGGTGGGTATATGGTAATATGACACAGCGACAGCGGTGGCAGTGGTGTTATTCCGTTAATCAAGTACATACCAAACTTACTTGGTATGTACTAAGCACTTTATACATATTGACTCACAGTCCACAGCAACCCTGTAGACACTGTTGCTCTTCCCACTCTAATGATGAGGAAACTGAGGCACAGAGAGGAACAGTCACTTGTACGTTTACAGTTCCAGTGGCAGAGGCAGCTTTTGTGCCCAAGTCTGGCTGCAGGGCCTGAGCTTTACACCCCTGGTATCCACAGCGCTTGTGGAAATGCAACCTACTCACGCTTCCGGTGTCCTGAGTCCAGGGAGTGCAGGAAGTGCAAGGCACAGGAGAGCTCAGGCGAGCAGCCGGGGCAAGCAGGCGTTCCCTAGTTGGGGTTTCTGGGGCAGAGGCCTGCGGGGTATGCAGTAGGGTGTTCTGCTCAGACAGTTCAGCATCTGCGTTTGGTTCGTGCAGGGTATGACGCCACTGATGTACGCCTGTGCTGCTGGGGACGAAGCCATGGTCCAGATGCTGATTGATGCTGGGGCAAACTTGGACATCCAGGTGAGCAAGCCCCAGAGACCTGTGCCAGGCCCTAACCCAGTGAGAGAGCACCCCAGGGTCTCCAGCAGCCAGGCTGGGTGTGATGTTTTAGACAATAGGGTGGATATGTCTCAGAAAGCTAGAAATACAAGATGCACAGAGATCATAGCAAAGAGCATTTTTCTTAAGATATGGGCTTTCTGTCTGAGAGCGAGTGAGCTGACGGGAGATGAGTGGAGAGAATGGCCATGATACTGTTTGTGTAGCACCTTTTTCCTTTTACCAGCCTAATCCCCAGCCATCATTACCATTCCCCAAACACCTCTAGCTCTGTCTCCCTCTGAGGCATAGAGTGCTCCCTAGCTGCCATCTTTTGCCCAGGGTAGACATCACTAATTGAACATCACCCTTTCCCCCTTTCCTTTTGGGCCTTATCCACATAGTGTTCCAGGCAGACATTACCAATTGAATGCAGAAAGCACTTGAATTGACTCCTTATTCACCATCCCTGCAGGGCACTCTTTGGGCTAAGGTGCCTGTGTCACTTGCCCAGGAATGTCCCCTACCCCAGAAATAGTGATCACTTGTGTGTGTTGCAGGTTCCAAGCAACTCTCCCAGGCACCCCTCCATCCACCCCGACAGCCGGCACTGGACCTCGCTGACATTTGCTGTGCTGCACGGCCACATCTCTGTAGTCCAGGTGAGCTCCTGCCAGGTGCACACCTGCTCCCCAGGTGGGCTGGGCCCTGGAGATCCCAGAGGTACTGCTTAAGGCCAGGCTTCCTGATCTATAGGGGAGCAGCCCACCCGATTTGCCTCAAGGTTAGTGTAAGAATAAACAAGTGCTCACTTTGGCAGCACGTCTACTAAAATTGGAATGATACAGAGATGATTAGCATGGCCCCTGCGCAAAGGATGACATACAAATTTGTGAAGCATTCCATACTTTAAAAAGAAAACAAATACACAAGGAATTGTGGGAAACAAGCTATACGAGGGTCCTGCATCTGTGTCTCTCTTGGTGAGTCTCAGCACGTGCCGTGGCCTGTGGGTCTGCGCTTTCTGACCCTTTACTCTTTCTACTCCCTCATGTATTCCACACAAAGCCGCCTCTGTATTGTGGCATCCTCCAGGCCTGCCCTCTCCCGTGAACAGCCTTAGTCTCTCAATTTCCCAGCTCCTGAGAGAGGACAGGTGGCACCGCTCACCTGTCGAGCCAAGCCATGTCGTTGCGTGGCTTGGCCCAGGTAGCTTGGCGGTGGACTGGTGGTTCTAGGAGTGGAAGTCGTGGGCACTGGCCACAGCCTCTCAGCCCGCAGGGCCTCCAGTCGCCAGGGCCTGCAGGATTTCATGGCACTTCCTCATGGGAGTTCGTGTGACGCGCTCATCCTCTGCTGCATCGTGAGGCCTCCGAGGATAGAGAGCATGTCCAGCTTATTGATGGCTGTCAGTACAGCCCCGGCCTAGAAGAGGGACTCCAAGTGTTGGTTGCCTGCCAGCTGCCACACCTGGCCTGCTTTGCAGTTACTGCCCTCGCTCTCTGAGGACCTAAGCAGAGGTTCCAACCCCAGCCCAGGCCGGGCTGGCAGGCTGTGCCCTGGGCTTGCCTGGACTGGTGCCCAGTTTCATTGCGACAGCCAGGCCTCCGCCTCCACGGCCTTAGCCCTGGCCTAGACAGCAGGGCATGACTGGTTTCTGGCTGAGGAGTCTCCAGCGCACAGCCTCCCCGCCCCCTCCCACACCCTGCAGTGGGCCTGGGGAATCAGCTGGGCTCCTCTCCTGGCCTGAGCAAGCTGGTCTCCAGGAGCCTGGGAAGGTTGGAGGCGGCTCCCTCCAGAGCAGGCCCCGGCCCTGCCCCAAGGCAAAGCCAGGCTCCGCCTACCCAGAACTGCTTGGTATCTGTCAACCCTGCCCCGTGTGTCCCCTGGCAAAGCCTGCCCTTGCTGGAATGAGGAGAGGCCATTTGATGTCCTGGACGGTGTGTGACGTTCTGCCCAGCCCCACCACTTGCCAGCCTGGGGTGCTGCTGAACCTCTCCAGTGAGGGGCCTAAAGTCCACTGGTTATTAAACCCAGTGACGGAGCCTAAAACCCACTGGTTATGGAGCCCAGTGTGTGTTGGGCATCAGTTCATTTCATCTCAGCAATACCACGAGGCAGGCCTCTCCTCCCATTTTGCAGATGTGAAAGACTGAGGCTCAGAGAGTTGAAGTACCTGGTCCGAGTCACTCCCTGGTCAGTGACCAGCACTGTATCCCACTCTTTCTAGCACCTGAAGCCTCCCAGGGCCTCAGTTTCCCCCTATAAGTTGGGGGTGACCCTTTCTGTTTTGCCCATCTGTGTGAGTTCTTGGAAAAGCAACTGAGGCCAATTGGTGGGAACGTGTTTGAAAAAGAGAAATAGCTCAGAAGTTATGACAGCTTAGGGGCTTGGTCCAGATCCACAGAGAGGAGTTGAAGATTCTGGAAATTCTAAGCCCTGAGGCTAACCAGGAGTTCTAAAGTTCCTCGGCTGCCAGGGTGAGCCTGTCTCGGTTACAAATCTGGAGAGAATCACAGGCCTTGCCCCCGAGAGTTGCTCTGGGCTGTGCCAGCTCTTCTCCACCGCACTTAGTGCTGCCCTCCCCTGTGCCCACAGTTGCTGCTGGACGCAGGCGCCAATGTGGAAGGCTCCGCAGTGAACAGCGGCGAGGACAGCTATGCAGAGACACCCCTGCAGCTGGCCTCGGCAGCTGGTAGGTGACCACCACCCCTCCCGGCGAGGTCCCCGGTTGCCCCAAGGCTGTCTGCCTCCCTGCACTGCCACCCAGGCTGGGCATTTGGCCACTCACTCCCTGTGGGGACCCTTGAAATCGCTCCTTCTGAGCCCTCACGCCATCCATGTGCTTCTGCTGAGTCTGTGCCCAGGCAGGGCCCAGCAGGGCGGGAAGGCCCTTCCTTCTGGGGGATGGGAGGGGGACGTGGTGGCAGGACACAGCCAGCGTCTCCCTCCTGTCCCCCTCTCACCTCCACTTCCCCTCCACCACACACACACACAGTGAGCGCCGGCCTGCCTCATCAGCCCCACATAGAGTTTAGAGAACCCCTCGCCCTTCCGTTTGCCCAGCATCGCTGGTCAGCCACCATGGCGCCGTCCTTGGCAACGTCCCTGTCTTTCAGGGAACTACGAGCTGGTGAGCCTGCTGCTGGGCCGAGGCGCCGACCCCCTCCTCAGCATGCTCGAGGCCAACGGCATGGCCTCCTCCCTCCACGAGGACATGAACTGCTTCAGCCACTCAGCTGCCCACGGCCACAGGTACCTGCCCCGGGGTGTCTGCGCCATGGGACCTGGGGGCACTGAAGTAAACTCTCGGGAGCCTGGATTCTTCCATGGCAGCAGGAGAGCGAGGCCCAGGCATGTGCATCTGTCAACCAGAAGGATGCAGGTCCACAGGGGCCCGAGACATTGGAGGCCCGGAGACCTGGGTGGTGGGTTGCTTGGAGAGGCCCCACAGCTGGGTGCTGACAGACCAGAACTTAGACCTGGGCCTCCCGATGTCCCAGGCAGGCCATCTCGTTTTCCCATATGGCTACAGCTGTAGTTGCCAGGGCCCGTGCAGGACCGCATCCCTCCCGTGCTTGCTAGCGGTTTCGGGGTACCTCAGGGGCTTTCACACAGCACATGGCTCAGCAGCGAGGAGGCTCCTGGTGGCTCTGCAGGCAGTCACATCCTGCTCCAGGAGCAGATGGTGGACCTGCCCAGGATTGTCACAGGACTGCAGCAGACTGAACCAGAGCTGTCAGGCAGTACTGGGGGGGGGGGGACAGGAGAAGAGGTTATTGGAGGGCAGAGAAGGGGACAGAAAAGAAGGGCTGCAGTCCCCTCGTGCCCTTCCACCAGCAGACTTATGGTCCTGCTGTGTCCCAGCCCACAGGGCCCACCTAAACCCACCTCCCCCTCGGGGCCAGTCTTATCCATCACTGCCCCAGGCCTCTCTGCCCCACCGTGACCTCCCCACCCTGAGTGCAGTTCCTGTTTACTTCTCTGCCTCTGTCTCTCTGGGATGCAGGATCCTTGGGACAGACACGGGCCAGTTCACCTTTACACACCACTACCTGGAATAGACCAGGTGCTCTGTAAACACGGGAGCTAGCAAATTACCAAATCAGGAGCCAACTACAGCCAGCCGGCCCCTTGGGGCTGCCCCTGGGTTCTTCCGGGGGCCTCAGGGCCATGAGCTTGGGAGGCATGTGGGGGGGAGCAGGGCTGCAGAGGACGCTCAGCCCCCAGGTGGCCTCTGTGTCCCATCCGTGCTGCAGCCACCCCAGAGCCATAGGCCACAGGATGTGATGTAAGGGACCCGGGTCCGTGCTGCTCCCAGTGTGGCCTTCAGCAAGACGTGACCTGTAAAGAGGGTCACCTGTAAATGCCCGTGGGATCTCCCAGGGCGAAAGCAGCAGTACATGGGAAGGCGCCGTGGAGGCGAGCGTTCTGCATGTGCGTGGATTCTACATGACGTCCATCCCCGCTTTGCTCTTATTAATGGGAGGGGAACGAATGAGGACTGACCGGGCATGTCCTGTTTCAGACACGTTTACCTGCGTGCCAGCTGCTGTTTAGGAGTTGCTGCCACACGTCAGGCTCTGCATGCATCTAACGCCTTCACATCAGCCCCCAGAGAGGGTGATGCTGGTGTCCTGTCCCATGGGTGGCAAAGCAGTCAGGGCTCAGAGAGGTAGAACAGTCTATCTGAGATCACACAGCCAGGATGACAGGGCCTGGTCTGCACCAAAGCCTATGACACCTCAGTAATACCAGGACAGCAGAAGGTGGTGGGGTCCGCTGAGCCCTCCCCTATCTCTTCCAGGCATCTGGACATGGGGGTCGCTGCTCTCTGAGCTCTCCGGTGCCCTGTAGCAGCCCATCCGGGCCACGGGCCACTAGAAGGCAGCTCGGGCTGGCACCATCCTTCCATTTCGGGGACCTCAGGCCTCAACCTCCTTTGTCTCTTGGCCTGCAGGAATGTCCTGAGGAAGCTCCTGACTCAGCCGCAGCAGGCCAAAGCGGATGTGCTGTCCCTGGAGGAGATCCTGGCCGAGGGCGTGGAGGAGAGCGACACATCAAGCCAGGGCAGCAGCGAGGGGCCCGTGCGGCTGAGCCGGACCCGCACCAAGGCCCTGCAGGAGGCCATGTACTACAGCGCCGAGCACGGCTACGTGGATATCACCATGGAGCTGCGGGCGCTGGGTGAGGCCATGCAGGCGTGTACACATGTGCCCAGATATACACACATGCACACACGTGCGCACGCACGCACAGTCACTCCCTGCTGCTCTCCAGCAGGCCGGAGGGCCAAGGCCTTCGGGGTAGACTGAGGCCACGGGGCAGCTGAGCCTGGGCCTCAGACAGTCCTCAGCGGTGAGGCGTCTCAAGGTCATGGCCCCAGCCCTCTGTTCCCCCTCCCCCAGGCACCCTCCTCTGGTCACAGCCCAGGGATGGGAGGCACTGGGAGTCTCAGCGGCACCCCGAGGTTCCTACACAAGATGTCAACATGTGCCATCGCTCAGCCAGCCTCTCACCCCTTAGGTCTGCAAGTCTGTAGACATTTTTGTGTCCTCCAGGGAGTCAGACAGACAGACAGACAGATGCAGACTTGGGCCAGATCCTATTAGCTACACACTGAGTCCTGGCTCCCTCCTCTCTCCCTGGGATTGGTGCTGTTGATCCCCAACTAAGAATGGGATGACGTCACCCAAAGCCCAGGGCACCGTGCCCGCTGTCAACACTCAGCCCATGACAGCAGCGGTGCGATTATCATGGGGCCACAACGCACAAACCCCAGGGCTGGGCCAAACGGGCAGCAAAGCAGGCTCTGCTATAAAATGAGGCCAGCACTCCCACCTGCAGTCAGTAAACCCAGGGTGCTGACGCCACCCATCTCACATGTCTCCGGGGAAGGCCATTTGGTCGTTTTTAATCCACAGTCAGGCTGGGGGTAAGAAACTGTCACTCTAAGTATCAGGAATATGACTGTTTTTTGTCATGAACTTCACGTAGCAGTTTTAAATTACTCTGCGGCCCTGCTGACACACTCCAGGGAGCAGGTAAACAGTTATTATATGCCCCAGATGTGCACCGACATACCAGTGAGCTGGCTGCTGGGCACCTCTGTGATAGGATGAGGTTCACTTCAGCTTCTGTCCAGGATGGGGCCGAGTGCCCTGCATATTTTCTGAGCATCCCAGTCCTCCCCAGCAAATAATTCTAGGGACCAACAAGCAATACGGCAAGAAATCCCCAGGCCCAGGTATCAATTTTTAAAGCTTGGGTTTTGTGACTGGGGCTGAAGCCATTCCTCGGCCTCTGAGGCCATCCTCTGCCTGGCCAGCCAGGCCTCTCAGAGTGAACAAGCGCGGTCCTCACACAGCTGTGCTGAGGGTCGCTCAGCACACAGGGGTGGGGCAGGCGGCTAGGCACGGGGTGCTCTGCAGACACCGGCCTGGGGAGAGCCTGCCAGACAAGGGTGGGCCTGCACAGAGCGCACTGCAAGTGAGTGATGCCTGTCCTTCCCCGCCTGGAGCAGGTGTCCCCTGGAAGCTGCACATCTGGATCGAGTCTCTGCGGACCTCCTTCTCCCAGTCACGGTACTCAGTGGTACAGAGCCTGCTGCGGGATTTCAGCTCCATCAAGGAAGAGGAATACAACGAGGAGCTGGTGACCGAGGGCTTGCAGCTCATGTTCGACATCCTCAAGACCAGCAAAGTGAGTAGAGCCAAGCAGCCCCCTCCCCCAGCTCAGCCCCAGGTTCCAGGGCCCACAGTCCTGACCCAGACCCTGGAACAGCCATGTAGGTGGACACACAGGCATGCCTATGTGGACACCCCACAGATGTGGACAGGCATGGGCACCCCCAACACCCAGTCTTGCACTGCCTGGCTATGAGAGCAGAGGCCGTGGATCTATCTGGGCCAGAGCCTGGCCAAGAGGCCATTTGGGGAATCACTGTTGGAGGGGCAGGCATCTCTGGCCAAGCCAGATTCAGCAGGAACAAGACAGCGGCTGCTCTAGTCCTGGCCTGGACTTCTGAAATAAGCCTGGCCGTATCTGCAGCTGTAAACAGACGGCCATAGCAGGTAAGCCGACGGGCCCTCTCCCCTTCTCTCCCACACAGAACGACTCGGTCATCCAGCAGCTGGCCACCATCTTCACACACTGCTATGGCAGCAGCCCCATCCCCAGCATCCCTGAGATCCGGAAGACCCTGCCGGCCAGGCTAGGTGAGGCCTGTCCCCGTATGCTGCCCCTCCCCCCACTCACTGTCCTCCTCTCCCATTTCCAGATGCCAAGGCCCTGGCCTCAGTTTCTCACCTCTGTATCCCACCATAGCCCACCCCACCCTAAGCACGCTTAGGAACCCCTGGAGGTGGCCCTCTGCCAGCTCCCTGTCTTCCCCTTTTCGCAGACCCTCACTTTCTGAACAACAAGGAGATGTCGGATGTGACCTTCCTCGTGGAAGGAAAGCTGTTTTATGCACACAAAGTCCTGCTGGTGACAGCCTCTAACAGGTAGGCAGCCACCATAACAAAGCCCCAGCCGGCCCAGGGGCACGGGGGCAGATGTGAGGTGACAGAGGTGCTGGACCTCAGCCTCTGCCCCGTGGGGGCCTGAGGCGGGCTGGACAGAGGGCTTGGTAGGAGGGAGCTCTGAGGGGCTGTTCTTTCTGGCTGAGTTATTACTTCTGATTATTAGAGAATATAAACATTCTGCAATGAAGACTCAGTGTTCTGACACAGGCATCAGGTCACAGTGTGGGGAGGGACAGTGGGGCCAGACCGAGGCTCAGCCCAGCTGTCAGCCCAGGATGATGTAAAATGTCACCCGCCGAAAGTTATTTTGGGAACAGGGCAGTCATTTTTCAAGTGCTCCATCTCCGGGAGCTGGTCAGGTGATGGATGACGCCCTGGCTGCTCAGTGATGGAGTAACAGTCATGTTTAAGCCTGGCCTCATTTCGTCTCCTTTGCTCCAGGTTCAAGACGCTAATGACCAATAAATCAGAACAAGATGGGGACAGCAGCAAAACCATTGAGATCGGCGACATGAAGTACCACATTTTTCAGGTGTGTGCCATGGTACTGATGCCCCTCCCCCAGCCTGCCCTTGGCCTTGTGTCCCCGGGCTCAGGTGCAGCAGTGACTCAGTGGTACTCTTCCACTCTGTCCCCGGTGCCCTCTGTGATCCACTGAGTCACTGGTCAGGTGAGGGTGTCCGGGCCTCCCCCTGTGCAAAGGGAGCCATCCCACTGGGCGTGGCCTCAGCCTGTCTCCGGGGTCCTGAGCTCTGAGTGCAGGACCAGGGGTCTGGGCAGCCTGCAGACAGACGACAAGGACAGGCACATGCCTCCCATGTGGTGTGTGGGCCCTCATATCAGAGGGAGCTCCCAGCAAATGAACATCCCTGAGAGCTTGCTGGAGATGCTGGCCCCACCCGAGGCCTCCTGCCTCAGCCTTCTGAGTAGAGTGCGCTGTGGCACCTGGCCATCAAGTGTGGTTTTAAGTGTCACGGCTACGCCTCATTTTAGCCTCATAACATACCCCTCTTGATGCGAGTCAGAGGCACAGAGAAGTTGAGTAATTTGCTCAAGGTCACATAGCTGGGAAGTGATAGAGCGAGGATTCAAACCCAGGATGTGTGGAATGCATGGTACACGCCTATAATCCCAGTACTTGGGAGGCTTAGAGGAGGATCGCAAGTTCGAGGACAGCCTCAGCAAGTAGTGAGACTCTCATCAACCTAGAGAGACCCTGTTTCAAAATAAAAATAAAAAATAGGGCTGGGGGTGTAGCTCAGAGGTAGAATGCCCCTGGATTCAATCCCCAGTACCCCCAAAAAAAGGTGAGAAAGGGCTTGAAGAGGACATGGCTGCTGCCCAGGGGACGTTAGGAGCTGTTGAATCCAGGCGAGCGACAACAGTGACCCCACACTAGGAAATAGCATTTGGATATGGAAGGAAGTGGACCAGAGAGAGGACTGGGACTCAGTCCCTTTCCTCTTTCTCATCCCTCGATCCAAACTCACTGGGGACAGAGCAGCTTTAGAACTTGTTTGGCCAAGGAGCCCAAAGTCCAGGCAACAAGCTGGAGCGTGAGGTGGCGTCGTGACGAGACGCAGGAGGCCGGTCCTAGAGGGAGGCAGCGTTGGTGCAGAGTGGGGAGTGAGTGCACACGTGTGGACAGGGCGACACTGCCGGGAGAGAAGACATGTGCGGACCTGGCTGCCCGTCGAAGCTGCTCTGCTCACCCGCTGGGCCAGGGAGGGAGCAGCCCCTGGATGACCTCTCAGGGTTGTGGGAGGGTAAACGAGGACAATATCCATGGTGCCCATGGGCCGCTCACTGAGTTCTGGTCAGTTGTTCAGAACTGGCCCAGACCACCAGCCTTACCCAGGCTGTATTTTGGGAGGTAGGGACAGAACTCTGCTGTTACGTGTGGGTGTTGTCTCAGATGAGGCCTCCAGACATCTCCTGATTTCTAGGATTCCTTGGAGGGGTCAGCCTAAATCCAGTAACCCAGGATGAGGGCTCCCTAAGCAAGCCTGAAGTTTCAGAACTCTCCCACAATGCCTCGTTGGCTCTCACAGCCCTGAGAGGGAAGGGGGAGGTCAGTATTGTCTTTGTTTTCTGGAGGAAGAAACAGACCCAAGGAGTTCTAAGCAGGACTGTCTGATAGAAAGATAATGTGAGCCACAGATTGTAATAGAAAATTTCCTAATAGACAAGGTGAAATTAATTTTGATAATGTATTTAACATAGTATAGCCAAAATATCATTTCAACATGTAATCAATATAAGAAATTACTGAGCTACTTTATACCAAGTTTTCAAAAGCCAGCGTTATTTGACACAGCACATCTTAATCCAAACCAGTCACAGTTGAAAGGCGCAGAAACCACATGCGGTCAGTGACTATCGTACGGGTGGTGCAGGTCTGTAAATGTGCCAGGGCCACTGTCAACTAAATCCAGGCCTTTGAGTGACAGGCCAGAAGGCCTCAACCCTGCCATTCCCACATGGCTTCTGCTGTCCAGGCCCTGCAATGCTTGTGCCCTCCCTGCAGTCTCAGTTTCCTGGTGGCCCGCTCAGGGCAGAAGGAAAGCCCTCTGCAGCTGGCAGCCCTCTGGGCAGCCCATCCAGCCCCGCAGGGTGCCTGCTTTGGGAGGCAGGTGACCTGTATCTAATGGAGCCGCCAGGCCATGCAAAATTAACCCACCCCTGCCTGCTGTCCACTCAGCTCCATCAGCAAGGCTCCAAGGGAGCACTTCTGATCTGGCTCCTGTGGCTGCATATGCATTCCAGAGACCTCGGGGAGAGCCACCACTACAGCTGGCTGGGCCTTGCCAAAACCAGCTCCCAAAATATAGCAGGCTGCCTTCCAGGCTAGGAAGGGAACTGCAGGCTGCCTAGATCCCCAGCCCAGGCCCTTGCCCAGGCGCTGCCCGGAGGCCATCTCTTAGCAAAGACTCCTGGAAGATCTGACCTGCCTGCGCCCAGACCCCGTCCTGGGTGAGGGACATCTGGAGTCTGAGCCTTAGCCTCGGTGCCACTGGTGTTGTATGAGCACCCACTCGGTGCCTGGCACAGGAGGGCCAAGTGCCCCACCCGGAGGGACTGACACTTAAAAGTGTGATTATAAGATAGCCTTGCAGGCTCCTGCCAGGGCTGCAGAAGGCCCGTGGGGGAGAGGCTGGCACCCAGCTCCCTCTCCCACGGCTGGGCTTTCTCCTAGACCCTCTGGTGCCTCTTCAGCCCGGGGCCTGCTCCTAACAGAGCCCGACTGTGTGGCTGGGGCTGTGTTTACTCACACGCTTGCCAGCGCCGTGCTGGGCTGTTTCTTTGGCCAACCAGAGAGAATTGTGTTTCTTTTTCCAACTGGGAACCTCACCAGGCTCCAGCATGATGGCAGTTTGTAACTTAGATCTCAGAAGAAGTAAACATAGCTCCACCTCCTTTGGTGTCCCAGGACCCCTACCCCCCAACCACACACACACACACACACACACGTGTGCGCACATCCCCGAGAGCCCCAGGCAGTGAGGTGAGCCCTGGGCCAGGACCTGGCTCTGTACTTTCTTTCTGGGGGAGCAGATCTGCCAGGGAGTCAGGAGGAGGGTAGCCAGTTAGACAGTCGTCACCCCAGAGACTCACCTCCCTCATGGCTCCATAAATAGGATTCAGATAAAATGAGTAGTGTGGCGTGTGGCGCCTGGTGGGACGGGGCAGCAATGCTGTGGGAGCCAGGAGGCCTGAGTGACTTGAGCCGTCATCTTCCCTCCTGGGCTCAGGGTGGTCATGAGCATGGAGGGGACTCCTCTCCGTGGACAGGGGCTCATCATACAGCAGGAGTCAGGAGAGGGTCTTGGAGCTGGCTTCTAGAGGCCGTGTTTGGGAGTCTCGGCCTGAGTAGAGGAGGGTGGGGAGAGACAGGAGCTGCCCAGGGAGCAGCTGGAGGGGCACTGTGGGCCAGGTGGGACCTGCACGCTATGTGTGGCATTCACCTCCGCCTCTTCCCCGCAGATGATGATGCAGTACCTGTACTACGGAGGGACAGAATCCATGGAAATCCCCACTGCCGACATCCTAGAGGTAGGAATCGGGGGCTGGGGTCCCTCATGCACTCTGCACCATGGCTCTCAGCCCCAGAGCTCTGCTGGTCTCAGTCCCACTCTCAGAAACAGCATCTGGAGGCAGGAGAGGGGAGGAAGGTGGCCTCCACAAGGACCTCATGGTTCTCTGCAGGGTCCTTTCTCTCATCCAGCAAGAACAGTTCTGAGACTGGGAATTGTGCACTGCCTATAGATTCCCAAACTTATTAGCTTACCACCCCTTTTCAGAAAAAAATTACTCAGTGCCTGCCTGGGCCCTTCCACTGCCCCTTATAACTTACACTGAAGTCCTCTTAAGGTTGGAAATCCCAGCCAGCATCTGTCACCCATCCTATGCCTCCCACATTGTCCCAGCTAATAACGAGATGGCCTAGAGCAGAAACAAAGCAAGGCCCTCATCCCTTCCCTTGCCTGGACCAGCGGCTGGGCCCGAGGGTGGGGAGGAAGCAGGGCGCACACTGGAAGCTTTCTGTTCCATGGTGCCGGGCCCCAGGTCTGGCCGAGGACCCATGCGTGCTTTGCTCCCTACCAGCTGCTGTCGGCTGCCAGCCTGTTCCAGCTGGACGCCCTGCAGAGGCACTGTGAGATCCTGTGCTCCCAGACCCTCAGCGTGGACAGCGCCGTGAACACCTACAAATATGCCAAGGTGAGGGCCAGGGCGGCACTGGCCACCTCCCACCATACACCCTGCCTCACACAGGCACAGCTGCTGCGCTGCGGACAGAGTAGGAAATGCAGGTGGCCGGGCCACGGAGGGGACTCAGGGGTAGCAACCCCCTCCGCAGCCTGCAGCCACGGCCGCCCAGCAGCAGCCTGGCAGCTTGGAAGCTGACCTTGTGAGCCTGGTGCGATGGCTTCACATTCCTGCTCCACTGCGTCTGGGCTCTGGGACCTGGGCAGGTAGTTGAGCCTGAGTCCCATCAATTCCATAGGTATTCACTTGAGCCTGAGTCCCATCAATTCCATAGGTATTCACTTGATTTTCTCCCCACCAGGCCCTCCCCAGTCTTCCCCATCTCAGCAAACGACACCACCATCCACTCAGACTCAAATCTCACAAGTCACATTTGATTTTTAAAAATCTCCCATATCAGCTGGCACGGGGCACGTGACTGTAATCCCAGTACTTGGGAGGCTGAGACAGGAGATTCACAGGTTTGAGACCAGTGCCTGCAGTAACTTCATGAGACCCTGTTTCAAAATAAAAAGTAAAATAGAGCTGGGGTGTAGCTCAGAGATCGAGTGCCCCTGGGTTCACACACAAGAAAATCGCCCACATCTAGGCTATCCACCTGTGAAACACACCAGCAGCCTCTCTACTTCCCTCCATCTCCACTGTCCCCACCTGCCACCTTCTTCTGTCTCAGATTGTTGCATGGACCTGGCCCCCTACTTCCTTGCCTTTGTCCCGCAATCCTCAAGGATCTTTTAAAAGTCCAAAAACCATGCCACTCACCCATTTAAGCCTTCCAAATTTTTCTACTCTTTGCAAACTAAATAAAAGCTAACCATATCATGCTTGACCAGCCTGAGACCCCCCACAACCCCTGCCCCCCACTTGACCACACCACGCCAGCTGGCCGGTCTTCTTTCTCACTTGCCCCTGCGCCAGGACTCCTTAGACAACCATTCCCTCTATAAAGCTCTTTCCCAGAGCACTTCCCAAGACCAGCCCTGTCTTCATCAGATGTCCCCAGGCCTCCCCAAGGCCACCCTGTCACTCGACCACAGTCCACATCTCCTCACATCCTTGAGCACTGTCTGCAGTTACCTTGCTTATCTGGTTAATTCCTCGGGATTTCTGTCTCCCCCATAGCAGAGCATTAGCCTGCAAGAGCTGCAGAGACAGGACCTCAGCACCTAAGGCCAGCGCCCGGCCCAGAGCCAGCACCTGCTACGTGCTGAGCGCACATAGCTACTGAGCATCTGCTGTGTGAAGGCTCGCGCACTGCGCCTCGTGCTGGACGCTGGGCATCCGGGGTGGACAGTCTCTGCCCTTAGAAAGAGAGCTTCCAATCTAGTGGAGATGACTGCTAGTCAACAAGGTGTTGACATGTAATGCAGGCAAAGAAAATGACAGGGGCCATAGATAAGACTTCAGGAATGTTCTTGGTGGCACAGCTGGGACTTGAACCCAGATGGGACCCACTCCCAGGTGATGCTTTTAGAAGGGATTCAGATAAAGGGGATGCGGCGTCAAGATGCTGTCAGGGAGCGCCTCCCCTGAGGCCAGGCTGAGGCTTAAGCTGGGCCTTGGCCATGGGTAGGTGACATCTGGGGGTGGGGCAGGGGCAGTGTCAGGGGATGCTGTGGGCCTCACATCTCCTCTCCCTGTCCGCAGATCCACAATGCCCCAGAACTGGCCCTGTTCTGCGAGGGCTTCTTCCTCAAGCACATGAAGGCCCTGCTGGAGCAGGACGCCTTCCGGCAGCTCATCTACGGCCGCAGCAGCAAAGTACAGGGCCTGGACCCGCTTCAGGACCTGCAGAGCACCCTGGCCGAGCGCGTGCACTCTATCTACGTCACCTCCCGAGTGTGAGGCAGGGAGGGGACAGCTGGCCATCACATGTGGGGGTATGAAAGGCTGCCAAGGCCCAGGGGGTGGACTAGGCTCTCCTGGAGCCAGTCTCATGGGGCTGTTTTCTCTCCTTCCCCAGACACCCTCTCTGGTGTCGACAGATCCTTGGGCAGGCAGATGTACCCTGAGCCTACCAGGCAACCCCATCCCTCTGTCCCAGAGAACTGTTTGCTCAACCAGTGACAGGCAAAGGGGGGTGTGGCCCTTCTGTCCCCTAACACGGTTTGCACCTTGAGGGCTGCCCCCCTGCTGCCCTCTCCCCTCCAGCAGCAGGTCCTGATCTACCCCTGCTCCAAGTTCTGCCTACCCCTAGGCCTCGGCTCAGACCAGCCGCTGGGGCGCTTGGGAATGTGGCATCCTTACATGTGTAGGATGGATCCTCTGAGCCCCAAGCCATCTAGTTGCAAAAGCTGGTATTTGTTTTTCTGCACGTCAGGGAGGAGATGCCCAAGTCCCTGCACTCATCCTCCAGGCCGTGCCTTTGAAAGGCGTGGTGGGGCCTGCTTTGAGTCTTCCCGGTTCTATGGAGTCTGGGCCTACAGAAGCCTCCCCTTAGGGCTGCTAACTTGTAATTCCAGCAGATGGCTTCTGAGCCCAGGTGCCAGGGGTACAGGGTAGGAGCTTAGTGGCCTCAGCTACGGCTGCTGTTGCTAGAGGCCAAAGAAAAGGGGCTGACTCTGGAACCACAGGCCTAGCTTTAGGCTGCCTCTGTTTCTCGAGTAAAAGGTCCCTTTAACTCAGGACTGAAGAGCAGGCACACTCATCACTGCAGCTCTCAGGCATGAAGGACAGGGATGGGAGGACCTTCAGCCATGTCCCCTCCTCCGCCTACCCCGCAGACTCTGGGATTTCCTGGGGTGGAGACAAGCATGGGGCCCCACCACCTGGCCTGTGTATGGACCAGACACTGGGGCAGCAGCAAGGACAGTTTGCTCTGGGTGGAGCCTGGCTGCACCTTAGAAATTATTTATTCATCGAAAGCCCCGGGCATTTCAGGAGATGTCGCTTGGTCACCCTGAAAAGCCCCCGGGGGCTTGCAATCCTGGAAAATATTTTCAACTAGCTGCTTGAGCTGGATGTACAAAGGAATAGGTGTTATTTTATTGCTGTAATATTGTATGATATGGTAACTGTACATTAATGTCACTTATTGTAAATGTATCATGGTTTTATTAACAATAAACAATAACAATGACTTCGGCCTCACTGTTCCTGGTAGAGGGCTGCTCAGAGTCAGAGCTGGGTAGGAGCCCATTAGGACCAGGAAAGGACAGAGTGGACTCCAAGCCACTCAGGACTCCCCGTCTCTCAGTGAGAAAGGACCCCCTGCCAGAGCTGCACCGAGGCCACACCACACTCACCTCACCCCAGGCCCTCGGCCTGGATCAGTCCCTTGCCGGGGCTTGGTGTCCTTTGCCTGTAAAATGAGGTAGATGATTTATTGAGCATGTATGTACCATGAAGCGGGATAGGAGCCAGACTGAGGGATGGGACAGCATCGGGGCTTTCCTGACCTCTGAGCCCAGGCCCCTCCATGGGAGGGAGGTGGGAGCTTCGTAGGTGTTTGCAAACCTGTGCCCACCCCCACACTGCACAGCCTGTGGTGGAGGCAGGGGAAGCCCCATCAGCTGTACAACCACAGGGCCCTGGCAGAGAAGAGGGATTATAGTAAGCCAGTGACTCAGGCCCAAGGGCTTGCTAGGACCTGCTGTAGTTTTAGGAGCAAACTCCAGGCAGAAATAATGGTTTTTAAAATGTTCCACACCTAATAGAGAAAGAAAAATTCCCAAGGTTACTGGGAACTGGACCCGGGGGGGGGGGGGGG
>PVJS01006469.1:0-23180 GCA_004027185.1 Glis glis | reverse complement strand
ACACAAAAATAAATAAAAGAGTTGGGGACGACAAAGTCCTCCAGGAGTCAGTCCTGGGAAAGGCCCATTTCCTGGCTTTGCTGGGGTGGGGGCCAAGCAGGGTGGCTTGAGGCCCAGTCTGGGGTCCTGGGCGCAGCAGGGTGAGGGAGCTTCTGCGACCTGGTGGACCACAGCGCCCTCTGGGGGCCACAAGCGTGAGGCGCCCTCCTCGGCACCACCTTACACTGAAGAATCCCTTGTGAAGGTTGCGGAGAGGGTGTCCCTCCCTGGCATTAGAGATCCTCAGTGAGTACCTTCAGGGGTCTGGGTCCAACCTCCCCACCCCAGCAGGGCTGTTCACAGCCTAGGCAAGGTCTTGCTGTGCTCTGGCTCCAGGTGGGGATCAGAGATTTTTTTCTCTTTGGAGGAGAGGAGGCAGGGAGGCCAAAAGGAGAGGCAGGGCCCCTCTGGACCTATGTATAGCAGGAATACATTCCTGAGCAAACATTTAAAATAATTAGAAAGAGAACCAGCCTCCCTGGAGCTGGCAATGGGGCATCTGATCACTTACCCGGCAGCTGGCCCTCCTATCAGGGCACTATTCAGCATCATGGGGCCACTTCTCCTTCAGCTGCCGGCTTCAGGCTGTGAGCAGCCAGATGGGCTGGGGGAGCAAAGTGAACTTCTCACAGGAGCTCCTGGGTACCAGGGCTGAAAGCCTCAGCTGCATACACTGGGAGCTGGCGCTCCTCCACAGGCGGTGACAAGGCAGCACTAGGGCACTGAGCACCCGGGCCTTCATCTGCAAAGAAGACCCCGCTACAGAAGCCGAAGGTGCCAGAACCCGGCTCTGGCCACCAAGGCTACCACAGAGCCCGCCTTCCTCCTCAATACTTCCCTGCCTTTCCTGTGTCTGCCTGCTACCCTTCCCCACCAGGTGTCCCCAGGCTTAGGGTGGTCACAGCTCTCAACAGAACCAGCGAAAGCACTGCCAGGAAGCCACTGGCATTTCACAGCCCCCATGTAGAATCCCTGCAATATTTAACCAGTTGCTTACAGAATCAAGGGCATTCCCTTCTCCCACGTCTGAAATTGCCCATTCGGGCCTATGAGCCTTCCAGCTGCCGTCTCTCCAGGCCCACATGCTGGCTGCAGGGTTATAATGGCCTCAGATAATGAGTCTACATTTTTTCCAAGGTGACGGTCACTTATTTTCACCCTCCCCCACCTCCCAGACTCAGCGGCCCCCTTTGTGTCTGCTGGTCACTGGTGAGTCCTCGGGGACTGCCAGGACCAGATGAGCAGTAGAAGCACTGAAGCAGGCCAGCACTGGCCCCTCCTGGGGGGGGCACTTAGGAATCCCCTTTGTTCAGGCTTCTTCAGCCCCTTCCCCGTCCTGGTGACAGCATTCAGAGATGGCCTGAATTCATTTCGCAAGCGACATCTCCAGAGACAGCGGAGCTTTACAGATGTCACTCTGTCTGGGGGCCAGATGGCGAGGTCTGGGGGAGGCACGCCCTTCAGGTTTGAAGGAGAACCCAAGACCCAGACCCCAAGTGCAAAGACCTATTTAGGAACGCTCATTCTGCAGATCAAAGGACCAGGACTGCACACAGCAGCTGGGACATTTGTTTCCTTTTTGTGCACAGAGGGGAAGGCCATCTCAGAAGAACGTTGTCCCAGAACCCATAGAGCTGTCACTGGGAGCCAGACGGGCCCCACTGCAGAGCGCAGGCTCTGCTGTCCACATGGGACCCTAGCTTAGGCTGGCTTTAGAAAACGGCCAGTCCTTACTGGGCTGGCACATCACTGAGCAGCTCCTCTGGTTAGCTCCTCTGGAGTGGCACTTGCTACGTGCCAAGCACGGTTCTCAGCTCTTCCCTTTCTAATCCATCTGACCACTGCTCCCCACAGCTGGGAGGTGGGTGCTATCACTACCACTCAAGCATGACAGATGCGGGCCTGGGACACATGCAGGGTGAGGCCACATGCCTGTTTCAGTTCATTTTCTGTTACTATCACCGAATACCTGAGATTGGCTAGTTTACAAAGAACATTTCTTACAGTTCTAGAGGCCGGGAAGTCAGAGGTTGAGGAGCCACATCTGGTAAGGGCCTTCTTGCTGGTGGGGACCCTGCAGAGTCTGAGGTGGTGCAGGACATCACATGGCGAGGGGGCTCTTCCATGGGACAAACTGGCTTTTAGAACAGACCCTCTCAAGAGAATCCTTTTATCCATGAGTAGATTAATCCATTTGTGAGGTCAGAGCCCTCCTGACCCAATCACCTTTTGTAATCTCACCTCTTCATACCTCACAGTGGGGATTACATTTCAACATGAGTTTCAGTGGGGACATTCAAACCACAGCAGAGTGCCCAAGGTCTCAGTGAGGGACAGGGCACAGCCAGTATCAAAGCACTCACCGGCACCTGGCCTCAGGCCCCCTCTCCCCTGCACCAGAGCAGAGCCAGCTGGACAGTCATAGACACGGAACAAGGAAGGGCTTCCTCACCTGGAGGATGATGCGCTTGGATAACTTACACCATTCCACTCTGACCTGCTTTCTGGCATTCAGACTGCTTTCAGACTGCTTTCTGGCCATACTCTCCAATGAAAATCCTCTTTGAAAGGCAGGCTCAGGCACCCACCTGAGAAAATCGATGAATCAATGATTTTCTTGTCTCCTTCTAGCAAACTTTCCTACAGATCCAACAGAAGGTCTGCAGCAGGAAGCAGAAGATCTAGAAAGCAAAGGACCTGCCACCCAGGTCCTCGCTGTCCCAGGGAAGGGGCACAGCAGTCCTAGGGATGAGCACAGAAGCTGCACTTCTCCCCCTGGGATGAGTGAGTCCTAGGAGTCACATATTAATATTGTGGTTCAGAAGCTTCCCTCTCCTTCCATTAAATACCCCCCCAAGGTACTAGAGACTGAACTCAGGGGTACTTCACCACTCAGCTGCATCCCAGCCCTTTTTTGAGACAGGGTCTCACTAAGTTGCCCAGGCTAGCCTTGAACTTGAGACTCTCCTGCCTCAGCCTCCCAAGTCACTGAGATTACAGGCATGGGCCACCATGCCCACCTTCCATTAGATTCACATAACTATACTGGTTATTTATTTACATAACTATACTAGACCTGAGCAAAGGTTCTATTTGGACTCAAACATGCCAATGTATGTGTGAAGTCATCAGATAGCTTCTGTCCCCAACAAACAGGATGGACTAAACCACCAGGCAGGAGCTAGGAAGGAAAGGAAGCACGCCTAGCTGACTTGGAGCCCCACACAGCGCCCCTCAGGCTGACCAGAGCCTTCCAGTGCCTGCCCCTCCTCCCACTGCTCCCCGCGGAGCTCCAGCACTCCTGGCCTCACCACACCCTCCCAATTCTACCCGGCAGCCAAGAGCCACCAGAAGAAACAGCCACACACGACTCCCAGATACTTGAGGACCCACAGGCAACAGTCCTTCTAGGATGTTATTTATTAAAAATAGATCCTTTATCCCTCCCCCCTGCTAGCATTTCCAGACATTTTCCCCAAATGATGACGTAACAGGTCCTGGGGACTCAGATGTCACACCCTACTGAAATTAAGTCAGGCTTTCTGGAACACGGAGGGCAGCAGGCTTGCTGCAGCCAGGAGTGGGAAAGAACACGCTATCAGCAACCCTGGTGCCCTGGTGCCCACCCTAGTGCCTGCCGCGCCATTGGGTGCTTAGAGCTCTTGCTGCTCCAGGCCTCAGGGTACTGGGCCAAGTCCACAATGAGACGCAGTGGTCTGAGCCCCCTGTGCATCCCCAGAAAGCGCGTACTCAAAGGCGGGGAAGGGACAGGGTCAGCATGGCTTCCCACGCGCGCAGGAAGGAGGCTGAACCACTGGCCAAGGTGAAATGAGAATCCATGGGAGGGGGGCCCGGGGTGGGGTGGGGAGACATGCTCCTGGCGGTGCCGGAGGCTGCCCTGCCACGGCCACCACGGTCCAAGCAGCCCTAAGCAGCCCATTTTGCCTGCAGATAGGTTGGGCCCACAGTCCGAATTCGCAGCTGGCTTCCATTGTCCAGGCTGCAGCCCAGGCCAGACAGCCGGACAGCTCAGGAAGCCAGGGCGCTCCTCACGGCAGCCGCCGCCACCCAGGCTTTTCTTCACTATTTCTTCCGCTTCAGTTTCGTATCTTTCCTGTTTTTCAAATCTCTGTTTTTCTTCAACTTCTTGTTCTGTTTCGGTTCTTGTTTGGCTTCCAACTTCCTTTTCTTGTCACTGGAGGGGGAAAACACACCAGGAATAGAAAGAGAAAGAATGAAACAGCACAGACCTGAAATACCTCAGGATGCTTTGCTGTGTCTGAAAAAGGGTCTTCGCCGTCTGGAGCGTGACCCAAGAACACCCAGTGAGACACAGTGTTCTCTGCACCCATCAGGGCGCAGCATCATGCTGGGGGCTGGGGACATGCCACACAGACACAGTGCTCACAGTGACTGGGTCTGCAGAGGAACGAATCCGAATCTAACACCTGAAATCTGGGTTCTCTTCAGAGCACTGTGGCCCCGCCCCTCTAAGACCTCCAGAACCATCTAAGGCGCCACAATGGATTCCCTCCCACCTCTCACCACTGGGGTTACCGTGGAAACCAGACACTCATCCCTGTGACCCTGAAGACAATTCTTAACACAAAGCACGAGACTCCAAGGAAAGCCTGCCATCCTTCCTGACGTGCTGCTGTTACTTTACTTTTCCCAAGCGCGTAGAAGGAAACCCAAAGCAGGAGCGACTCGGGTTCCACCCCGCCACTGGACGCCTCACTGACAGGCTGGCACAGGGTCACTCGGCAAATGGCCGCCTCCCCGTGAGGGACCCTCAGAGGCGAAAGATCCTCTGCTGGCATTCTGCCCTGGGAACAAATACTCCCTAGGAGGCAGAGGGAGCAGCTCGGTCCAGAGACTTAACATTACATGAAGTACCTCTCAGGAAAAAGAAAAAGAAAAGCAAGGCCTCAGAGAATACTTAATGATAAACTGATCAGTGTTTTTTTTTTTTGGGCGGTACCAGGGATTGAACCCAGAGGCATTCTACCTTGGGGCTACACCCCCGGCCCTATTTTTTATTCTTTATTTTGAAACAGGGTCTCACTAAGTTGCAGAGGGCCTCACTAAGTAGCTGAGGCTAGCCGTGAACCCGGATCCTCCCGTCTCAGGCTCCCGAGTACTGGGATTACAAGCGTGCGCCACCACGCCCGGCTCTGATCAGTGTTTTTACCTCAGAAAGTACAAACTTTTACTATACTCCGAGCCCCCAGGCACATGAACCATCACGCACACTGGCCCTGGCTCCTCACCAGCAGAAACAGCCAGGGAACAGCAGGAGAGGGCACGCCCTGCTGGGCACTGAGCCAGGCCCCTCCACAGTACACATGTCCCCAGGCCTTTGGTGACAGTCAAATCACGGCTCAGGGCTGAAGCACGAGGGGCCCTGTGCTGCATGTGCCACACATCCAAACCAGAAAGAGGATGCATGGACAATAGTCTCTGTGCCACACCAGACGGCACCTGGAAACCAGGCTGTCATCGACCCTGGAACCTTCAGAGTGCTGGAGAGATTTATGGAGAGGACAATATCTGACTCTGGAATCCGTGGTTCCTAGAGGCACAGGTTTCCTCTTTCCAAATGTTTCTAAGATTGAACCCAGGGCCTTATGCATGTTAGGCAAGTGCTCTACCAAGGAGCTGCACCTCCAGCCCCCACATATAAACTCTTAAGGGAACCCCATCAGTAAGTATGGCAATGCCAAGAATTTACTCTCCTCACTGACCCCAAACCAGCTATGCAAGCCTCATCTACAGAAGCGGCCTCAGGCTGTTCCTAAGGGAAACTAGGAAAAAGGTCCCAGGCCAAGCATCCATGCTATCTACAGCACATGCATCACTTGGCAGGTTAGATGCTTGAAGCAAAGGTTTTCAAAGAGGGGCTTAGTAACTCCTAGGATGGTCCAGGAGGTCGAAACTATCTTTATAATATTAATACATTATCTGCCATTTTCATTTTCTATTTTTTTTTTGTGGTCCCAGGGATTGAACCCAGGGGCGTTCTACCTCCGCGCTATACCCCCGGCCCTATTTTTTATACTTTATTTTGAAACCGGGTCTCATGAAGTTGCGGAGGGCCTCACTAAGTAGAGAGAGAGAGAGAGAGAGAGAGAGAGCTGAGGCTGGCCGCGAACCCGGATCCTCCGGTCTCCGCCTCCCAAAGTACTGGGATTACAAGCGCGCGCCACCACGCCCGGCCTGCCATTTTCATTTTCATTCTCTCACAAATGTTCAGTTTTTAGGAGGGCGCAAGATATACTAGCACAGCAGAATAAATACAGAAGCAGAGATGAGAATCTACATGATTTCACCAAGCCAGGTATCAAGATTTGCAAAAATACAAATATAAAACAATGCCAATCTTCTAAGATTTTGATGAGAAAAAAGCATTTTTCAAAACAATAAGAAACCACCATGCGGGCTAGGGTTGTAGCTCAGTGGTACAGTATTTGCCCAACATGTGCAAGCCCTTGGGTTCAATACCCAGCATCACACAAAACAAAAACCCATAGAGTTCAAGGCCGGGCGTGGTGGCGCACGCTTGTAATCCCAGTACTTTGGGAGGCGGAGACAGGAGGATCTGGGTTCGCGGCCAGCCTCAGCTCTCTCTCTCTCTCTGTCTCTCTCCCTGTCTCTCTCTCTCTCTCTCTTTCTCTTTCTCTCTCTCTCTCTCTCTACCTAGTGAGGCCCTCCGCAACTTCGTGAGACCCAGTTTCAAAATAAAGTATAAAAAATGGGGCCGGGGGTGTAGTGCGGAGGTAAAACGCCCCTGGGTTCAATCCCCGGTACTGCAAAAAAAAAAAAAAAAAAAACAGAGTTTAAGTGTTGCTTTCAGATGAATAAATATTTTTTTAATCTTTCAGTTTTCAATTCTTAGTATGGGAAGTAGCAACAGATATGATCCACATAAGTAAAAGTTCTCAGGGTTTTTTGTTTTTGTCTTAAGATAAAAAGGAACTATAAGACCCCAAAGTTTTGGAACTGCTGGCCTCTTAGAAGGAACAATGTAGTAGCTAAAACTATGGGCTCTGCAGTGGACATACCTGGTCCCCATTCTCGCCATGTCCCTCACTAGCTGGGTACTACTTGGGAAGTTACTTGGCCCCTTAGAGCCTTGATCACTTCATCTCTGAAGCAACGATGGTAAGGAAGCAGTCTCTTGTGCTGAGGCACCATCAGTGTCAGTGGCAGCACAGGACTGTTCTCTCCAACGTCTCCCTGCCGTCCCAGCCTTGACATGCTGGCGGATACAAGCAGTGAAGAGATGCAGACCTAGGACGGCCCTGCCTGGTCTGTAGATGTGCTACAAAGGTAGCCCTAGGGGAGCCCCAAGGGAACGCTCCAGCCATGACTTTTCTCTCAACGAGCGTGCCCCAGCCTCCTGCTCCCAGGGGAAGCTATGGGAGGCAGAGGCCAGATGCCTGTCAGATGCGTGTGAGACTTCCAGCCTCACCTTTTCAGGCTGACAATCGAGGCATTCTGCCCAGCTTTGTTCAAAACTTCATTCCACTCTTCATCGTCCCCACGGATTATGTATCTACAAAAAGAAGGGAAATATCAAAGCCTGCTTGGGAGGAGAGGAGCGCTTAAAAGAAATTACGACAATAACAACACTCTCATCAGACACCTCCTGCCACGAAAGCCAGATGAGCTGTGTTAACGCTTGAAGAGCAGAGAGAAGGGGGCTGGGATGTGGCTGGGCTGAGATGCGTAGCTCAGCTCCACTGGGCAGAAGCAGGGGTGGCCAGGCCTGCAGCAGGGACCACTGACAGGACAGACCCAGAAGGAAGACTACCTGGCTTCCCACCTGAGTCTCGTTAACTGCCTCCCAGTCTTCCTAACTCCAGTGACATGCCCGCCGCAGCCCTGCACTGTGCCTCTCCCCTCCTGCGTGGACCCATCTCTTTTGGATCTAACAGTCCTGATACATCAAGGTGTGCACAGTACAAAGCTGGGGACAGAAACTACAGCTCGATACCCTAACGTGAGTGGGACTCCTAGCCACCTCCACCTCACACATCCAACCACCACATCACTGATGATCTGGCCACAGACATGTCACAAAGGCTCACAGACCATTAATTCTAGAGTTATTTTTAGAGTCCTAATGTGCCAGGACTGTCGGGTCCATCAATCCTGGGGGTGGGGGGAGATGAAACCACAGCTGAAGCTCAAAAGGGACAGGATGCGAGTACACAGCGGGTTATCGAGCAATAGATCCTTTCTTCAAACCAATTCACGTGCAAAAGCCAAATATACAGAAATGACCATTAAACGTGGATGGTCATCTGCTCGGCATCCCCTTCCCCAAAGGACCTCTGAGGAGTGGCGCGGAACCCTAACGATCTAGGGAGCCAACTTGAAAGGCAAAGCAGAGAAGGGATCTGGGAAAACCAAATCCTCCGAAATTCTGCACAATCCACAAGAAAGGTTTTAGCCGTTATCGTGTTCCTGAGACTGGTCCCCTGAAACAGAGCTTCCAGAGCACCTGGGTCAAAAGAAACCTGTAGAAGATTCTGGGTGCCCCAAGGCCAAGGCCAAGCCTTTGCTTCCCATGAGCAGGAGGCGCCTTACTGAGAGAGGTCCATGTTCTTCAGCTTCCCCACTTCTTTCTTGTGTTTCTCCTGGAATTCCTTTGCTGCTTCATCCTGTGGGAAAACACCAAAGAAAGCAGGTCAGAGCCAAAGGGCGAACACAGCAGGAGAGTGACGGGAGGGTGGAACAGCACAGGGACAAGAAAATATTTCCTTCTCTTGGTCTACCCTCAAAACCATTACAAGCAACTCTTGGGATTTTAAAGTACACGCACACACACACACACAAAATATGCATCTAAAAGCCAAGCACACTGGCACACACCAGTAATCCCAGCACTTGGTAGGCTGAGACAGGAGTACTGCAGGTTCGTGGCCAGCCTCAGCAACTTACTGAGACGCTCAGCAACTTAGCAAGACCCTGTTTCAAAATAAAAAATAGAACTGGGTGTGGTGGCATACACTGGTAATCCCAGCACTTGGGAGGCTGAGACAGGAGGATCACAGGTTCTATGCCAGCCTCAGCAACTTAGCACAGCCTTCAGCAACTTAGTGAGACCCTGTTTCAAAATAAAAAATAAAAGCCGGGCGTGGTGGCGCACGCTTGTAATCCCAGTACTTGGGAGACTGAGACAGGAGGATTGCAGGTTTGAAGCCAGCGTCAGCAACTTAGCGAGGCCCTCCACAACTTAATAAGACCCTGTTTCCAAAGAAGAAATAAAATCGGGCTGGGGGTATAACTAGGAGGTAGAATGCCTCTGGATTCCAACCCCAGTACCAAAAAAATAAATAAAAAATAAAAAAGGCTGGGGGTTTAACTCTAGCAGTAGAACACCCCTGAGTTCAATCTCTAGTACCACAAAAATAAAAACTAAAAATAAAAAGGGCTGGGGATATAGCTTGGAGGCAGAATGCCCCTGGATTCAATCCCCAGTACAAAAAATAAACAAATAAAAAACCACCTAAAAAGTACTTACGAGGACAAAACGGTTACACCAGTAGATGCTGGTTCCTGCACTCAGACACACTCAGCAGGAAACAGGACTCTAGGCTCATGTACGTGACACACAGGGGCGGGGGACACAGAACGCACATGACGCTCGCTCGGACCTATAGCAAATCACTGGGCTCAGTTAGGGAGGACTCTTCTACAGCAGTGGGGAGGACGTTCTGCATTCACAGGCCACAACTGAGGGGAGCGCTGGGGCTCCAGAGGCCTTCAGCAGGGACTTACCAGGTCGTCACTTAGGGTCTTCATCGTGGGCTCCATGACCACGTCCTTTACTGCCACCATCTGCTCCTCGATGGCCTTTTCCTGCACATCATTAAACAGCTACAAAAGACAAGTGGAGAAGCAGAGGATGAAGGAACAGCAGGGACTCGGCCACGACCAAGGCACTCAGTGCCTTACAGAGAGGGGTGCGCCTCCAAGGCACAGAGCGATGTGCTGCAGTTAGGAGCACAGATATCCATAGGGAGGACATAAAAACACAGACTGGATGTGTATCAAATCCCAACAGTGGTGCCCCTGAGAGAGAACCCAGGACTTGACAGATTCAGCTGATGTCCCAAATTTCTGCATATGTGTGTGTGTGTGTGTGTGTGTGCGTGTGCACATGCGCGGGAATGCATAGATCTACAGCAAATATGGCCAAATGTTAATACCCATTCAGACATGAGGCAGGGAGGGGGTTTGTTGTATTGTTATAGAGAGACCAAAACCCTGCTCTCAGGCCGAGGTTACCTTCACCACTTTGCGGACAATCCGGTTGAAAAGTCCCATCAGTTGGCCCGAGGGCAGCTCAATCTCCTTTTCCAGCTGGTCCACAGACTTATGCTGCAGGCCGATCCCCAGGAGAAGAGCCTGGAGGATGGAAAATTGGCTGGAGTGGCCTCCAGGACAGGCCCTTGCTCATTAAAATGCCCTCTTTTGACCAAAGCTATCTGGTAGGAATCACAGACCTTCCCTGTTTATTGTGGCATCGACTCTTTCATCCTGCTACTGAAACCACCAAGAAACACTCCCTCTTCCTGAAATCCCCACTTTAACTTATTATCCTGACAAATACCTGCTTCACAACTTCATTACACTTCTGAGGTTCCCTGAGCTTCTAAGGTAGAATTCAACAGCAAAGCCACGTGGTAGGGTAGAAAGAATGTGAACTCAAAGTGCGGCTGACCACTTACAAAGTATGTAGCTGGGTACCACACTCTACCTCAGACCTATCAGCTCTCACAGGAATTAAAGGCACAAAACCATGTCAAAGCGCCTGACCCAACACCCAGCACACCCAGCAGCTCCACGGTCCTCCCCACTCTTCCCCACACAAGCAGCAGGGAACCTACTGACTGGGCAGCTGACAGGGCCAGGTCCCCCAGCTGGTTCAGGAAGTATAAGCGGGAGATGGCCGGGATCAGGTCCATGATGAGGTGATAGTCAACCATGTTCCGTGAATACATTTCCAGCCGCTTCAGGTCATAGGGGAGGAAGAGTGCCTCCAGCTGCCCCCGGCCTAGGGCTGTGACAAGGCCAGAAGGGTCAGGGCTTGGATGGGATCCACAGGATAGCACCCTAACACATGGGATCCATCTCCAAGTGCCTGGCTACCGATCCAACACAACCCTGAGCTGACTGTGCACCAACCCTTCTCCCAAATGCGAGGCAGCTCCACACCAGGCAGAGGAACAGCCAGCACGTAACCCTTAATCAGAGTCTCCACGCCAACACAGTATGGTTAGAAACACACCACCCTTCCCCCACTCATCCCTGCTCCTCTGGATCCAGCTTCATAGAAAACGTGCATGCCCTGCTCAGCTTAAGGAGTGCAGATTTTCCCCATCAAAATGTAATTGGTAGCCAGGCATGGTGGTGCACGCCTATAATCCAGGTACTTGGGAGACTGAAACAGGAGGATCGCAGATTCATGGCCAGCCTCAGCAACTTAGCAAGACCGTTAAATAAAAAATAAAAAGGGCTAGTGGTGTAAGTTCAGTGGTAAAATGCCCCTGGGTTCAATCCCTAGTACCACCACCAAAAATAAATAAATAAAATGCAACTGGCAAAAAATTATATACACACCTATGTATATGTATATATACATAAATATGTAAAGTATGAATATAGATATATAACTGAAAATAGAAAAATGCAGCTATTAATGTTAATAATTCCTTATTTTTTTAAAGTATCACATTTTAATTATTCAAACAGAACTGACTTATGTGCATGAAGCCCTTCTACACACTGGCCGTAGCAGACCGGCAGCATGAATGAAGAAACTGAACCCCCGAGGCTGAGCTAGCTGCCCTGGATTCCAGGAATTTGCATAAGGTTCCATAGCTAACTGGTGTACAAACTTCTTGGACATCTCTGACATCAAGTCACATTCCCAGAGCCATGTACTGAGTGTGTGATGGTGTGCTGAGGGCACAGCCTGGAACAGAGCAGGGGTCTGGGGCATGGGAGGCGCAGGGCAGGAGACTGAGGATTGGAAGCCGGCCCTCGGATCCTAGGTGAGCTTGTCCTGGGACGCAGGTGCGCCTCCTCCCTTCCACACCACCAAGCCACTACCAACCCCCACCTCTGTCCCGCCAGCTCACCCGGCTGAGCTGGCTTCCCCACGTTCCTGTTCTGAATGATGTTCAGAGCCAGGGAAGGAGAGAAGGTGCTGAACTGGTAGGACAGCAAGGCCAGGAACCGCCTGCGGAAATCTGCGGAGCACAAGCAGGCACTTAAGTGTCTGGAGGCACCTCGGCTCGTCACCTCCTGTCCCCTCCCCACTCCACCCGCACTCACCTTTCCAAAAGGCTGCGAGCCAGCCTCCCTGGTCAGCTTCGTCCTCGTCAGTCAGAGTCTTGAGCATGATGCACGAGTGTTCTCCCGTCAGGTCATTCTGGGGAACACACATTCCCAATGGCACCAAGAGCCCCTCTTCTCAATGACCCATCAGTGGTAAAGGGCAAGCACGCTGAGAAGAAGGCTGGGTGCTTCCAAGGCCTTCCTCCTTCCCCAAACAGAAGAGGCACCCTTCTGTGGCAGGGTCCTCGCCCTCACATCAGTGTGTACACACACACACACACACACACACGCGCGCGCGCGCACAAGGCAGGGCCCTCGGTTGAGCCCCTCTTCTGAATGACCCATCAGTGGTAAAGGGCAAGCTCGCTGAGAAGAGGGATCAGTGCTTCCAAGGCCTTCCTCCTTCCCCAAACAGAAGAGGCACCCTTCTGTGGCAGGGTCCTCGCCCTCACATCAGTGTACACACACACACACACACACACACACACACACACACACACACAGCAGGGCCCTTGCCCTTACATTCCTACATGACCTCAGTGCACACACAGAAGCTCTTTCAAAGCTCACTCTGCATATGGTTTCCTAAAAGGTGCTGCCATGGAAAGGGAGCAGACTGTCAGCTCTTCCAGCCTGACCTTTGCTTTGGATCCATGGAAGTGAGCCCTTGCTTGTTCCAGGCAGGTTCTGAGCTTAAACTCCACATGATCCAGTCAATGTGGTTTCGATGCCTTACAGCAAAACCTCCACAGCCAAACCCAAAGCTCCCAGCCAGTGTGCAAGCCTAGGTTTCAACAGTGCTAAAACCACGACTCTGAGACCACAGAACAACAAAGCTCCACAGCATAAACATTTCTAAAGGCTTTCCACTGAAGAGCATTCATGCAACAGAAGGTGAGCGCCAAGTCCCGAGCAAGCGGCATGCAGCACACACCACGGGACAGGACCGTAGTCTATGTCAAAGCTCACCAGTCTGCGCTCTCCTTGTTTTCAACAGCCAAATTAATCTCTCTGGTCTTGACCAAGCACACTGACAAGGACCCAAGCCATGTCTGCCCGGCTTCGTGCCTGCACACAAGCAGCCCAACACTCAACAGTCTTCACGGGTCCCACTCCACTCTCAAGTGGACACTCGACACTACCCTTGAGCACCCGCTCTGCACTCCCGTCACACTCCCCCGTCAGCTACCTCCCCTCACTAGAGAAAAAGAAGCGATCAGAATGTCTTCATCCTCCCAGCTGCTGCCCGGCGCCCTCGGTACCCACACTCTTTGCTGTCCCTCTTGTGTGGTGATGAGGGGCCACCCCTCGCCCGAGTCCAGGACCCACCCGCCTCGCCTCTTCGGGGCCTGCACTCCCGCAGCCAGCCCTCTCCACCCGTGGCCCCCTGTGCACCATCTCTGCAGCAACAAACATGCTTCGAGAATCTCTTTCCAGCTATCTTGTTTCTCTGTTCCCTCTGCTTTGGAAACCAATGTCTATTCATATTCTACTTCCTTATCTCCAATCATCTCCAGTATATGGAAAGCTTCACCCCGTTCAAATCATCATAGTTGTCCTCCTCTCTCTGAGGGGCGACCCCCCTCCTGGAAACACTTTCTAATCTTGGCTTCTGACACCAGGCCCTCACTTTACCCTGTAGAGCGAGGCTGCTCTTTCTCGGTCTCCCAGGCTGTGTGTTCCTCCTAATTCTTTTACATGTTAGAGCCCAAGGTCTCACTCTCTGCTATTTCCAACAGCTCCAGCTCTGTTTACCCATTTGCTGAACACATACCATATAGCAGACGCTATTCTAAGTGCTGGGGATACAGTAGTGAACAAAACAGACCAAAGAATCCTTGCCCTCGTGGAGTATATTCTAGTGTGAATATGCGGATGACACCCCAAACTCCATCTCCAGCCCCCAACGCTTCCTTCAACTCTGGGCTCCTATAGTTAACTGGTTCAGGTCCAGTTGCAGTTTGAAGGTTGCCTCTCAGAAACTCAACACCCCCATGCTATAATCTTCGTTTGGTTTTCAGCACATATCACTATGAAGATAGTTTATGTGTTTTTTGCCATTTCTACCCATTAGAAAATAAGCTTCATGGTTTATCTTATTCTCTGCCTGATTCTCCACCAATGTTAAATACATTTTTAAGTGAACTGACAGTTACTAACTCTTGAACCTTCCCTCAATAATCCTGCTGCTCCTTCACAGTCATGTATTTACATCCCTCCTTTGGAGGCCAATTTGTAATACAAGCCTGCTCCACTGCTCTCCTCCTAAAGCCAGTTTTGCTTGCTTTTACAAATCCAGGGAGCCCTCAGCCCACAGGATTCTACAATCCAATCAACAAGTAAGTCCATGTGTACCTCTGCCTTCTTGTAAGGAAGCACGAAGCCTGGGATGCACCAGGCATGCCCTGTGTAACGGGGAAATAAATGTGTGGTTGCAGGGCCTCTTGAGGACGGCTCTTTCAGTATCCATCAGAATAACCCTTTGCAGAGACACAGGAACACCTGCCCAGTGCACAGCAGTGGAGGGCAGCGGGGCTCTGTGCCAGAAAAGACCTGCGGCCACCTGTACCCACGTGCCCGGCCCCACCTCTGCCCAACGCCTCACTCACCGGGGTCTGTCTCAAATAGACAGGGACAAATCCAGCTCGCTTCCAGAACCTGCAAAAGACAAGGAGTAGGTCACCACGTGTATGCTCTGGGGAGGAGCAGGGAGTCAGCAGCCGGCCGACACGGACACTGGCTGCAAAGGGACACAGAGCTCACAGAACTCTTCTTTTCCTTTGCCAAGGGGGTGATGCCAGGGAAACAGGGCAGCCGCTTACTTGAGGAGCCGGGGGGTCAAGCCATAGGAAACACCCAGGTAATCCAGGCGCTCAGCAGGTCTCTCATTCAATTTGAGGAGTAAGGGAGGCAGGTCCTTCCGGGGAGTGATGACCTCTTCCAACAAGCTGACAGCCTGGGGAGAGGGAGAGAGAGGACATCGTCCACTTGGCAGAGGGAGAGGGTGGCTAGTGACATTCTCAAGTACCCCTGCCACAACACACTGCAAAAACCGGGAGAGGTTTCCTGGTTTGTTCTTGTGCTTTTCAAACAGAACCCCAGTTGGTCAAGTGATCATTCCCAGGCATTCCAAACACCTAAGTGTACACTGCTTAGTGTTAATCACACTGCTCTGAGCAAGAATGCAGGGAAAGGGCCATATGGTTTAGCAATGCCTAATAAATTTATAAAGGGACAGAGGCAGGGTACTGAAGATCCAGCATGGAGTCCAGCTTCTGTCACCTGACAGCTCTGTGACCTGGGAAAGTGCCATGCCTGACATTAAATAAGAGCCTCTTGCCCAGCTGCCAGTCACTGGCCCTACCATCCTTACCAAGGAAGGACAGAACTTCCATAGTCTGGGTTTCGTGCTAATGAGGAACACACTGCAGAGCAGGGGTCCTCCAACTTGACCATGCACCAAAGTCACCCAGGATGCGTAAGCCACAGATCACTGGCCCACCCCCGACTTTCTGATTCAGCAGGTCTGGGTGGGGCTCACAAACTTGCATTTTTAACAGTGGTGCTAATGAGGCCAGTGAGAGGACCCCAATTCAAGTGCTAGGCTGGAGAGAGCAGCCCCTTCCCCAGACCTCTGGATGGTTTTCTCACTGGTGCCCCTGAAGACCCACAGAACTTCCCTGCTAAGACCCAGGACAGGCACCTTGCCAAAACATGCTTACCTCACTGCTTACAGTGTGGATTTCTTGTGATGTCTCAAGAACCTTTTCCTCCAGACAAGGGAACCTGCCCTCGTAGTACATCTGCAGCAGCTGCAGAGCTCGGCTGCCATAGCCCATCTATGAGCAAACGGGGAAATAGGCAGAGGAAAGAGAGATGTTCTTAGCCTGTCTGAGCCACTTCTACTCTCCATATTGCTCCTAGCGCCTGCATTCCTGGTCAAACGGCACCAGTGAAATTCCTCAGTGTAGTCAAAGCTGACACTCTTAAGACTGAATATAGTGTGAGCCTAGTTCTTACAATGGTCTAGCCCATCAGAACAGCCATCTGCCACTTGAGGCTCAGAATGGCTGTTTGGGCTTTTTGGTTCTTAGATCAGCAAGCCCAAGAGGGTTAGTTTCAGCACCACTGCCAGAGAGGGAAGCTTCTACAGCTAATTCCTCAGTGGGGCTTTCCAAGTGACAGAAGGTAATTATGGAAAGCCAATCTGGTTCATCAAGTCCCCTGTTCTCACAAAGGACGAGGGAGCATAAACCATCATCCGTCTGCTGGGCCACCCCAAGCACTGGCTAAATTCTCCAGAGCAGAGAGGTGCCCAAACTTGACTTGTTTCTTGACCAGATTCTTATTCAAACAACCAAGTACACCTGCCCGAAAGTGCTGCCAGCAACACGGCTGCCAGCAGTGACACCAGGTTCCAGAGGTGCTGGACAGTCCACATTACCCCTTGATAATCCGGGTGAACAGCAATGCGGACGACCCTTCCACCAGAGAGGCCACCGAAGTCTGGATCTTGGAACTATGTGGGAGACACAAACCAGTAACTTAGCAACACAAACATCTTCCAACACCGCTAGCTTCGCACACAGATGTGCCAGGGATGGCCCTTCACCTGTTCTGACACTGTCCACGGAATCAGGTCCCCCGAAGCCTTCTTGCCCCGAGACAGGCTGTTCAAGATGGACTGACGAGAAATCTCCCCCTCAAGGCACACCTGACGGGGAAGTAAGTCAGTGAAGACAGAAAGCCAGTTCCAGATTCCAACACTGACATTCTCAAAACTAGGCCAGCTGTTCCCCCCCCAGATTTAACTCTGTGATGGACTGATTAATCCATTTCTTTTTTTTTTCTTTTCTTTGCGGTACCGGGGATCGAACCCAGGGGTGTTCTACCTCCGAGCTACACCCCCGGCCCTATTTTTTATACTTTATTTTGAAACCGGGTCTCACGAAGTTGCGAAGGACCTCACTAAGTAGCTGAGGCTGGCCGCGAACCCGGATCCTCCGGTCTCAGCCTCCCAAGTACTGGGATTACAAGTATGCGCCACCATGCCCGGCCTTGATTAATCCATTTCTAACAGAAGCTACATCGAAAACACTGATATCCTCCTGACCCAAAGAGTAAAAACCACATTAGAAGGGTCTCCATGTATATTATGTGTATACACATCAACTAAGGCAGGATGGCCACACAGCTCTACAGAACAAGAAAAATTCAAAATAACAAGTCTCTAACAAGAGAATGATAAAATAAATTAAGGTGCATGCATATAATCAAATACTATGCAGTTTTAAAAATTTATGTAGATTATGAACATGTGAAAAACTGCTTAAAAGAAAAGCAGATAACTGAGCTGGGCGTAATCCCAGTACTTGGGAGGCTGAGACAGGAGAACTGCAGGTTCAAGGACAGCCTCAGCAAGTTGTGAGACTCTCATCAACCTAATGAGACCTGTTTCCAAACAAAAAATAAAAATAGGGCTGGGGTGTAGCCCGGAGGTAGAATGCCTCTGGATTCCATCCCCAGTACCACACACACACACACACAAAAAAAAAAAGAAAAGCAAATTACTAACACTGTGATCCCATGTTTATGAAAAGGGGAAATGAGATAGCAGTGCATACATACATGCCAGTGTTAACATCTTCCCCCATCTGTAACCTTTCATTTTGCAAGTACCATGCATTGCTTTTGGAATAAGGGGAGAAACAAACAAGTTCGGGCTTTTACCCCCCTCCATGAACAGTGGGGCTCTGAGTTTCAGGAAGGGGTGGCTTCCCCTGATGCACCCCAATCACCTGTCTCAACAGATGCAGTCACTTGGCTCAAGGCCAGGACTCGACAGCTTCGCCTCCCACACCGATGCCCAAGTGTTCCCCAAATCAATGCCACTTCTGTACCTGGACGACTGCGAGCACTTCGGGCAGGGCATTCTGGGTGGGGGGCACGGGAGGCAGAAGGCAGAAGAGGTGGTGAGCAGGCGCATCGGAAAGCATCTGCAGATCATTGGGAGAGTTCTGCGGGGCGTAAACATGCGTCAGAGGGAGGTGCCCCTTCTCTTGTCCTTTAGTCAGCGGGTTCAATCGGAACCAGTGGGTAATTTAGGACTGCCTTCCCCAAAACCAAGTCAGGTGCTGAAACCCAGCAAGATGCCTCTCTAGCACCGTGGCAAGCCTGACTCTTCACAATGGCTTAAGTGGGACTGAGCCTCTCATGCCTACTGCCCTCTCAGCCCAAATAATGAGGCTGCAGAGAGGAAGAAGAGATTTAGCACTACTTATTTCACAGCTAGAAAGTGAACTTTCCCTAGATAAAGAGGCTGCTATTTCAGAAAAGCTGCCAACTCATCTAACACTGACTCTTCAGCCTTCCACTAAAAGCTGGTCATAAAAATGCAACCAAGACACTCAAAAGGCTCCTTCCTGACTTGCCCTTTGGATTTTAAGAGTTTCAAATATTCTAAACCCTTAGATTCACTGCTCCTTCAAAATAGCTCAGCAGCACAAAGCTGGTTTCAGGCCAGACAGCACCACTGGGTTACAAGTATGACAGCCCCTCAGCCTATCAGTTTAGTGGGTCAGCAAGAAATACAAGTGCCCTTTAAAAACAAGCAAAGCTTTCCACCCTTTCTAGCTCCTCCTCATAGAATTCCATGCAAGAATTCCATACTATGTACAAAGGTAGAAGCCTGACACGAGCCACATGAACTGTACTCGGAAATGTAACCCCTCCAGCAAGATCACTGGAGCTCTCCAACATCAGGACACTGAAGTCCCAGTGGAATGGCCACCTGAGCCACTGGGTGACAAAAGGTGGGAAGACAAGTAAAAGAACCTGCCAAGGCTGAAGGTCACACAATGGTTAGGTACAGTTACCTTGTAGTGAGAAGCCACATAGAGGGCCATAAGCCGCTGGAGGAAAACTTCGGAGGCCTTGTGGTAGCAGAAGAGGGTATCTCTATTAACATAGTAGCTGGTCTGGAGTTAAGTAAACAAAACGAAGGAAAGAGAGCCCCAAACAGGACACACTGGAATACAGATTTCCCCCAGCTTGGGAGGAGGAGCCCCGTGTCCTGAGCAGAAACAAATTAGAGAAGGAAGAAAAGATAAAGGAAATCGAGAATGTTCAACGTCTTTTCTATTTTGAGACAGGATCTTGCTATGTTGCCCAAGCAATCCTGCCTCAGCCTCCCAAGTCAGGACAAGGACTAGGGATAGGTGACTCCATGCCCAGCAAGAATATTCAATTTGTACCTCTCCCTAGAGAAACATCCTGTGAGACAAAGGCCCAAGCCCTTGTGGTTCTGGCGCTGCCCCTCCCTTTCACAGAACCACAGACACAGGATACAGCTCGCAGGTCTCAGGCAAGGGGCAGCCTGAGACTATCCGAGTAATGTTGAGGCAATCCAGACACAGCAAGTCGCTCAGCCACTTCTCCACCGCATCCCCAGGGGCGTATCGGATTGACTCCTGGAGGGAAACCTCGTGCAACGTTCGCGCTGCTCCCAAGTCACACATACAATTAGAAACAATTATTAAATATGCACTGTCTAAAAAAACAAGGAAAATATTTTATCTTTATCATGTGGTACCCAGATACCTAAGACTTGAGAATTTAAAGGGTGATTTTAAACTGTTTGGGTGAATATTCAACTAGCCACAATACCAACCCCAATGCAACCATTCCTTGGGACATGAACAAACAAGGGTCCAGCCACCAGAAGGCCCAAGTCAGGCTCCCAGCTGGTAACTGTGTTGCCTGCTGCTCCTCAGAGAAAAGCTACTTCACTAATAGGGACTCAACCTTTCTGATGGTGGGAAGGTTTGGTCACTGTCCATGAGGTCACAGGGGAATCAAGGGTGCAGCAAGAGAGTCTGAGGGGACCTGCTGTGAACCGCAGGGCCCTGCCAGGGTTCCGAGGGTACCTGATGCCAATCTGGCTGTTGTTGTGGTCTTGTTCTCAGCGGTGGTGCTGACCTGGCTCTGGGCACTCTGCTGACGGAGCTGCTGGATTAGCTTCAGGGACAGTGACCGGCCAGTGCCCTCGTAGCTAGGAGAAACACAAAGGCAGTCAGGCATGAGGTCCCCAATCCACTCTCCAGAAAGCAGCGCCCTGAGCTGGGTGTGGTGGCGCACGCTTGTAATCCCAGTACTTGGGAGGCTGAGACCGGAGGATCGCAGAGGTTCGCAGCCAGCCTCAGCTACTTAGTGAGGCCCTCCGCAACTTAGTGAGATCCTGTTTCAAAATAAAGAATGAAATAGGGCTGGGGGTGTAGCTCAGAGGTAAAATGCCCCCGAGTTCAATCCCCAGTACCACACACAAAAAAAAAGAAAGCAGCAGCCTGCTGAATACCAGATCCTGCTCTAAGGACAGCCTTGCTCATCTCTGATACCAAGCTGAGATGAGTTCCCAGCACACACATGTCCAGAGGACGAGGACAGCCCAGTGGCTTGGCTCAGAGCCATTTGGACTCATTCTCCAAAGGGGATTATTCTACACACTTCACAGGACTGTGAGATGAACCAAAAAATAAGGACTGAAAAGATGATGTAAGTAGAACACTTAGCATAGGGAAATTGGAACAAAGTTAAATAGTCAACGAATGGGAGCTGCTATTAGAAGTAACGTGCACGAAGTAATGAACCAAGAGCATTTCCTCATTAGAAAATCAAGATAAAACAAATCCACCACCCAAGTGATTCTTTTCACTACTACTTTCACCTGAAAGGTGACATCAAACAGCTAACAAAAACGTGGGAAAAAGTTCATTTATAATCTGGTCATGGAACCAGCTCTTCATTTTTGAGCATTTCCTCCTTGTCTTTAGTCACAGCATATGTAACCACAGGGTACACATTACTCCAAGGGTTTTCCATTTCAATTGTTAGTACTACATCATTTCATGACACTCATTATTATATTTAAAGACTGTGTAAGTACTTCCTCTTACTCAAGTACTACTTTTATAGAATGATCAAAAAGCTAGAAATTCTGAAGTGTTTCATTCCTCTCCCCATCCCACATAACAAAGCTCTCCCAAAGAAATTCCATTTCCTCCCCCCCTCCTTCCCTTCCTCCTTCCTTCTTTTTTTTTTTTTTGTGGTACTGGAGATTGAACCCAGAGGCATTCTACCTCTGAGCTGCACCCCCAGCCCTATTTTAATTTTGAAACAGGGTCTCCCTAGGTTGCTAGGGCTAGAGATGAAGCTCAATGGTACAATACTTGCCTAGCATGCATGAGGCCCTGAGTTTGATTCCCAGTACCACCACCAAAAAAAAAAAACAACAACAAAACCACCTTAAACTTTTGTGCTTCAAAGCATACTATCAAGAAACTGGAAAAACCCTCAAAACAGGAGAACATTTTGGAAATCATGTATCTGATAAAGAAGGGACCTCCTTCTTTAGAATATCTCAGCATAACTGGTTATCAGGGAAAAGCAAATGAAAAGTATAATACCATTTCACACCCATCTGAAATGGCTATAATCAGTAAGACATACAACAAGTGTTGGCAAGGATGTAGGGAAATCACAGTCCTCACACAATGCGATCTCCCTATGGGCAGGGGACACATTCCAAGTTGTTACATGAATGCCTGAAACCACAGCTAGTACTGAACCCTACATATACATACACACACACACACACACACACACACACACACAATCACTTTTTTTCCTACACATATGTACCTATGATAAAAGTTTAATTTACAAGTTAGGCACAATAATAGATTAATAATGACTAATAAAGCAATTATAACAATATGCTCTAATAAGTTATATAAAACTTATGAATTATTTATTTCTATAATTTTCCATTTAATATTTTTGGGCCACAGTTGACCACAGGTAACTGAAACTTGATCAAGGGTGTTAGGTGGCACCACAGTGCACTGCTGGTTCATGGGAATTTAAAATGGTGCAGATGCTTTGAAAGATAGTCCAGCAATTTCTCACATGGTTAAACAGTCACCGTTTGACCAGTAATTCCACTCCTTGGTATATGTCCAAGAGAACTGAAAACACCTCCACACAAAAACCTGTATATGAATGTTCACAGCACCATTATTTGTAATAGCCAAAAGGTAGAAATAACCAAAGTGCCCACCAACAAATGAAGAAATAAAATTGGTATATTCATACAATGGAATATTATCCAGGTTGCGACACAAAAGAAAGAAATGATGATGCATTATACATGGATGAACCTTGAAAACACTATAGTAAGTGAAAGACGCCAACCACAAAATACCACATATTGCATGATTCCGCTTATGTGAAATGTCTAGAATAGGCAAATCTAGAGAGACAGAAAGAAGATTAGTGGCTCACTGAGGTTTGGGGAGTATAGAGGGACTGGAGGATGACATACAAGGTATCTTTTTGGGGTGATTAAAATGTTCTAGAACTGATTGTGGTAAGCATGGTTATATAACTCTGAATATACTAAAAAAAACAGAGAATCATACAGTGTAAATGTGTAAATAGTATGGTATATAAATTATATCTCAATAAAGCTGTTTAAAAAAGCAAAAATCTGAGTCGGGCATGGTAGTGCACTCCTGTAATCCCAGTACTTGGGAGGCTAAGACACAAGGATTGAAGGTTCGAGATCAGCCTCGGCAACTTAACTAGGGCTCCCCACAGCAAGAGGAGAGGAGAGGAGAGGAGAAGGAGAGGGAGAGAGAAGGAGAGGGAGAGGGAGAGGGAGAGGGAGAGGGCTGGGGGTGTAGCTTGGAGATAGAATGCTGCTAGGTTCAATCCCCAGAGTCACAAAAGGAAAA
>PVJS01006468.1:0-59678 GCA_004027185.1 Glis glis | reverse complement strand
AGGCTGGCCGCGAACCCGGATCCTCCAGTCTCCGCCTCCCAAAGTACTGGGATTACAAGCGTGCACCACCACGCCCGGCCAGAATTTGCTCTTGTATGTCACTGTGAATGTAGGTTTTTTATTTGTTCATATCTTTAGAATGAAGGAGACATCAGGTATCATAAAATGTTTCAATGGTAATCATTTATCTAAATATTCCCAAATTGGTCCAAACCAAAGACTATAAAATGATAAAGCACATTTCCAATAACCAGTCTGCTATAGGTATAAAACTTTATTTGTACAAAATATACTTTTTGTGAGTCTTTTTCCTTAACTTTCCTTCTCTTTTATTCTACAAACAGCAGAAATAGTGCTCAACTTTTGTTGCTGCCTTAGTTGTATATTTTCCCACAGGCCCTTTACATAGATTTATGGATGAAATAGGTTACTTTTCTCATTTGCTTGTCTTGCCCACAACAGAAAGATATGCACTAAATCTTATTTTATGTGTTTTCATTAATCTAGATTTTTTTCTAGTGGTGTATTTGTAGTCTTGATATTTTCTTAACAATATAACTAATGCTCAAGGAGCATTAGAGAAAAAATACCCAAATTTTCATGACCTCATTGGTATTCTGCCATTCTTAAATAGGTAACTTTACTTCAGTATTTTGAACACTCATGGTTTGATTATTAAAACAATACACAAACTTAAAACTGGCTTGTAAATTAATAGTATTAACCATATATGATCACAGGGCCCAGGCCTTAAAGAAGGGAATGGGTCAAACAAAAGAGAAAAAAATGAAAAGAAAATGCCCCTGGTCTCCTTCTTGCAGACCTGTCTACAGAAAATAATTTAAGTGCTTCTAAAGAGGTTAAAGCCTTTTTTCAGTTAATGTGTATGAGACAACCCCTGAAGATCAGGTAACTCTCAAAGTTGAAAGAAAATCGAGTTTTACGGAGTAAACAGAGCAGTACAAGTCCTTGTGGTTTGGCTCAGTTAGCAGGGTTTTTCTCCACTCTAAAAATCGTGGTTAAAACAGCTGGAGATTATTCCAGTTGTTCCTGCCGCTTGCTCAGTATCATTGGTACAATTCCATCCTACTAATTGCCAGTATACTTCTTTTGAAAGCGGTTATTTCCAAGACTTGAGGTTTGTTGGTTGATCAAGGGTCATAAGGGGGAAGGGTAGGGGAAAAAAAAAAGAGGGAGAGAAGCAAAAGAAAAAAATGGAAGACAATAAGGGTTGAAGGTTATAGAAACTGGGGAACTCTGATTCTATTTTAATGCTTTTACAAATCTTTACTTAAAATTCTGAATTTCTTGCCATCCAATGAATGATTGCTTTGGGTCTAAGAAAACTTGTTAGGAGTTGATGAAAAGATATGCAGGTTATAAATTCTTTAAATCTTTCTGCATGACTGAATTTTACAGCCCCTTTCAATTGTGCTCCACAACCCTGATATCAGTAATGTTGTTTATTCACATGAATCATGCACTTAACTAAATTCCTGATGCGCCAACATTTATACAGTACAGAAGCGTTCTGGATGTTTGTTGGAAGGAGGATCCTGCATAGAAAAGCCAGCAACGCAATTCTGGAAAACATTTCATCTCAAAGCATTAGAGAAACTATTCTTTCTCCTCTGCTTCTGGTAAATTTCATTAGTTTGAATAGATTTGAATTCACATATGGTTTCAATAAATCCAAATGATAGAATGGAATGGACTCATTAAGAACTTGGGAATGAACCTCCTGTAGTTAAGGAGGGTCTTAGTGGTATCCAGTCTTACTCTCCAGAGCTCCAAGGACAATTTTATCTACATTGTAACACGATGTTTTAATTTACAAACAATCTGCTTCTACAACTATCTATTTTTTGTTCCAGTTCCCTTAAAAAGAATGAAAGGTCATTGGCATCAATTCCTATTTCTCTTCTATACGGCCAGCAGATATTGACCCTGTTGCTTCCAGAACAAACTTTCCCTTGTCTTCTCACAAAATGCTGCCTTACAACTCATTATTGGCAACTCAATTTTTCAGGACCAAAACATGGCAAAAACATGTGGAAAGTATGTTAGTGTTTATCCAATTGATTTTGTCTTTACTTGATTTCCTTATTATACAATGCATTTTTATTACATTAATTGTACTGGAATATGTTAACTGGTTAACTCTGGAAATGATTTCAACTCTGTTCTTGTTTAGAATAACTAGACTTTGAACCAGAACCTCTCTGGGGTTCTTGCTATTTCAGAAAATGTATGAAAAAGATGGTAATTTAGCACCATGTGCCTTATAATTAACTTAATCGTTGTCAGCATGTAGCTATAAACCAAATACCAATTAGTCCTATTTGTATATCCATGGGCTTTTCTGGTTGTCTTTGAGTTAAAGTTTCTTATTTGTGCAACTTACAGCCCCCCCAGTGTGCAAGGGAAAATGCTGTTTTATACATTTTTAAATGTGCAAATTAACTGCATATTTAGTTTCACTATGCAAATGAGCTAAACTGATAAGTTCTTATTAGCAAAAGACAGGTTTTGTAATGCTTAAAATTCAACAAATGTAGGAAAGCAATCTGTGAAATGCTTCAATAGTCCACAAATGATAGTTAGGTACTATCAGAGATTCAGTTACTGTTTAACAGTCATTTAATCCCTGTAGCTTCCTGTATTTAACAGAAGCCTATTTCCAAATTGAAGAAAGCATATATATCAAAATGCTGCACTCACATATTAAGACAGAAAGAAAAAGCTGTACACACATGCTAAGAGACGTATGTTATCCTGACAAAGATTGAAACATGTAATAGGAACTATGAGCAGAACAAGTCACATACATAAGAGACCAACACATATTTAGAGAAACAAATGTAATCAGAAAAAAAAACAAAACATATTCAGGTCAAAATATATATTTGAAAGCCCTGTAGAAATAGGGCTTTGAAGACAAGCTGCATTTCTCAGCCTCCCTTGCAGAGGAGGCGGGTGGGGGGTGTGCTGAGTCTATACAATGGAGCGAGAAAGTGAGGAGTACCACCTCTGAGCTTTGCCCATGGTGACCTCTAGCACTCCTGATGAACAGGGAGGAAACAGCTGCGCGGTGACTGAAGCTCTCTGTGACAGTCAGCTGCAACTGCTATTAACTCGGATCCCTGACATGGACCCAAGTCCCTCCTGTACATCCTCTGCTCTACCCTTTTGCCATCTACCTTGAACTAAGTGAAAAGAAATAGATTTCTATGATATTTGAGCTATTACACATTTTAATCTATTACTATGACTTGGAATATTTGAACTAATAAAGTGAAAGAAATATCTCCCTAAAAGACATCTTTCCAGTTTCCAGACAAATTTTCTGTGTTCCTTTAAGGATTGTCAGAACCTGCTGAGTTGAAAAAAAAAAGTTTTAATAGATTTGTCTTCAATTGCCATGAATTTTTGCATTACTCATTAAGAGTAACAGGTCTTAATGAAAGGAATAGGAGAGAATTGCATAAAGAGCTTGTACAAGACATTAAGTGTATTATTGCTATACATGATACTTCCTCCTTGATGCATAAACAAGTGACTTTCCCCAACGAGAACTCCTTTCATTTCTACCCCAGTAAGATGTAAGCACTTAATCACCAAATCTCTATCACATTATAGTTATCCTTCTGTGATTCTATAACTCTGAATTTAAAATATTAAAAAGATTTTTCTCTGTAAAACAGACAATAAAATTTAGCAAAATGAAAAATTATGCCACATGCTTTGTTTTCTTCTTTTTTTTTTTCAGGGAGTCATGAGAATTAAGCTCTGGGCCTCCCCTCATCCTGAGCTAGTATTATCAACTGTCTCATTTATTACTATTCTAAAATGATAGAGTAATACAGACAATTTCTAAAATTATTTCCAAATCTAATGCACCATGGCTCCAGGAGATTGAAGTGCTAATCTCCCAGAACAATTTGCTTATTGGGAGCTTTGTTAAACACATTCTCTTTCTATGAACAAAGGATTAATTTAGAAAATTATCTGGGTTTTGAAATAGGATCTGTGTGATAATGAGCAAGTTACTTAACCTCTCAGATCCTCAAATACAAATAGGGGTTAATGTTACCTTCACTGTTGTTACAACTTCGAAATGGATTAGAAATGTAAAAGTTCCTAGGGTAGCCCTTACCAGGCAAGAACCTATGGGCATGCAAGCTGGCTTATTCCCTAGTTTCCTGTGCAGCATAGACAGGATAGGCTGTGTAGCAGGCCCAATACTGGCCCAAACATGTGTGAGTTGTGAAACATTTAGGATGGCTAACAGAGGCTTGAAGATGAGCAGAAAATGCAAGTTGTGATAGAAAGACAAAGTGTCATTTTTTTTCAGTTAACATAATATTTTCTAATAAATGCTTAACAGTAATAAGAATATTGCTATTTTCTCTTATTTCTTATTTTGGTGATAACTTTGTTTCCTTTTATCATATATATATTATACATATATACTTTTATTTATGCATTATAAAATATCATTTTAAAAAATTTATTTATTTATTTATTTATTTATTACTTTTGTGGTACTGGGATTGAACCCAGGGCACTCTATCTCTGAGCTACACCCCCAGCCCTATTTTATTTCTTTATTTTTGAAATAGTTTCTCACTAGGTTGATGAGAGTCCCACTACTTGCCAAGGATGTCCTCGAACCTGAGATCCTCCTGTCTCAGTCTCCTAGTACTGGGATTATAAGCATACACCACCATGCCTGGCTCTTAAAGTGTCATTTTAAAACCTACAGTGATTACTGGTGAATATTTTCTTGGGGTTCCATAACTTAAACTTACAGGGTGAATGAAAATAATTGCTTTCATTACTGTTTTTTTAATATCAAGTAATTGTTTGCTTTCAAAATAACAAAGGTAATAATTTCCTGATCAGCTACTAAATGACAAAGGTTCTTGTTCTTTGTTACAGAAGTTAATCTTCACAATAAAACTTTCAAAGGAGGTGCCTCCCCTCATGACCCCATTATTTCGGTAAGAAAATAGAAGGTCAAGGAGCCCAGGTCCCCTGCTCAGGACCCACCTCTTGAACTCAACGCAGAACGAAAACCCACACACTTTGCTAAACCCAAGCTACCTGCCACCAAAGGTCATTTTCTTTTTATTGTCACGTTGACTTTCAGTAATAAAGTCTACAACGCCTTCAAATCATCATGTTTTAATTCACCAACCATTATTGCACTCATCATTCCTATAAAGTGAGTTCATGTATTGCAACTCAGAAGAAGAAATCCAGGGTGGGGATGTGAGGGTGGTACAGCACTACGCATAGGCATAGCAATCCTCTCTAAATGGTGATGGGTATACTAGAGGACACAGTTGTCCAAATATATTTAAATACATTTACTTGTTGGCAGAAAATGAGTAAGTAATGGAAGTGTTCTGATGTGTGGTCAAGTCAAAGATAACATGGTTAGCATAGCAAGAAAACAAGAGTAACTTTGTTGTGACAGTTCCTTTGCATGATGTCATTTGGTTTTTGTTCATAAAAATCTATAGATGACATCTGTTTATCCATTTGTGAACAAGACAGAGCCAGATTTAGCATCAGGTCTCTCTACGTGGTCCCCTAAAGGAAGGCCCTTTGTAAGTGATGATGTGTCAAAAGTCACAAAAAACTGTTAAAATTCTACTTCTGCTGAGAAAATAGTGCACTTGATGGAGACGTGTGAGAAATGTATTAAATCCAGATGAGAGTGGTATTTCTGTCTCCATTAGCAACAAACACCCAAGAGAATGAAATGTTTAAGTTAAAGAAAAAAATTGTTTGTGATCAGAATGGCAATTTCCTCCCAGAGGCCAAAATGCAGACAACTATACCACATGGATGTGCCTCGAAATTTTAGTTCCCACCATCCCTTCGAATTCTTACATGTGCACAAATAGATGACTGCAGAGAAAGTTTAACTGTTTTGTCTGGAAAGGACTTTCTCCATTTTTAGTAATGTTCCTTCAAGAATTGTTATTCATAAAACTTGAAGAAATTATTAGTGGCACACCTACAAATTAACCTTCTTTTTTATTACAGGTAATCCCTGAAATACTCCTATATCTCTCAGCAGAGTTCCTATATGTGTATCGTCTGTTAATCAGTGGGCTCTGCACTCAAAACACGAGTGGTTCTATGCTCTGGGTTCAATCCCCAGTACTTAAAAAAAAATAAAAAGAGTTCAATCAGAATTGAATCAAAGTTTTCTTTCCCATCTAATTTAAAGCTTCTTCCCTGACCCGAATCTCAAATTCTACACATTAGCACTGGATAAAGAGGACATGCTCACATATCTTCCAAGATGGAAAGGTCAAAGATGAGAGAAATGGCAATCTTTCCCGATTGGTGCTCTGTGATTGAGACTTTGCTGGTAACTGTGTGGCAAGCACCAAATGTCAGCTATCCTTCTGGCAAAGCAACACTGTGGGTTATTCTTCCTGCCAGAAAACTTTACTCAGCAATTCTCTAACAGAGACAGTGTCTCTTCAGCTGACTCCCCACACCTGACACCTTAACTCTTCCTCCTAGAGTAGCCCTTCCCTCCAGGGTAAGTCATTGTCATGACCTTCATCCAGATTGTGGTCCTTTGAAGAAGGCGAGGCTTGGTGCATTTTGTACTGAGCACTCTGCCCCATGGAACCTGGGCCCCACAAACTCGAAGCACTGGCCATTCCTACTGTCTTCTGAGGCAATGTCAGCCTCAGAAGCCCTTTAAAGTAAAAATCAAGTCCCAGTTCCTATAAATCCCAAATTTTAGACCAAAGAAAGTCTTACAAAATCTCCCGCCCCTTACTGTGCTTGAGAAGCACCAGGAGATGGACCTGAGTTTCTGAAACATGAAACACATCCCAGTAGAGTAGGATGTCAATCTTCCTCTCTAGTGAGCACTTGCCTGTCTTCTGAGTGATTTCTAGCTTCCTCCCTGGTTTGATTTGTGTGGGAGCACCTCCTTCCTCTCCCCCAAAGAGGGGAGGGGAAATGCCTCAGTGCTGTAAATGGGAAGAGCCTATTGAACAGCCCATTACTTAAATATTTATCTGTTTAGCATTTTTCCCCTCTGCACACTGAAGTTCGATTTTGATGTAGACAGCTTTCTCAAGCAACTATTGCTGCTATTTCTTATCATTTGTCTATTCTCTGTGGATTTGCATATTTGTAGGTACATATTGCTGCATACCAGGAGACACTTTTCTCAGTCTAATCAGAATAACGCATGATTTTTCTTTTTATTCTATGGTGCTTTGTGATTGGTGCTGCCAGAATTCATCTCCGCCAGACTCACTTTTTCTTTGCTGTATTAACCAAGGCTCTGTGCTTACCAGCGCTTTCATGTCATGACTCTCCTGGCTTTCTTCCTACAAAGAATATTTGTCTTCTAAAACCACAGAGTCTGTAAGACAGACCTCAGAGAGCCCCTGGCCCTGTCCTGAGCTCCACCCTTAAGCATGAGTACAGGTTAGTGATTTCAATTTTCACATCTTCTTTCTAGCCTTGCTAGTCCCAGGACTACCAGAACCCTTGACATGCCACACAGCCTGGGGTCCTCTTGACTGTCACAGCTCTCTTCACTACTCGAAACCTTTCACATCTCTCCTGACTCTTGCCAGCTGTCATCTGACATACTCTGCAAATCCTTGTTGACAAGTAGGAAAAGTAGATTGGGGTATCATTATTATTTTCATTTTTCTTTACAATTGTTTTCCTTTTCCAGCAATTATAATGTAGAAGAATGAAAAATTCATATTGAATATGCAAAATTTCTAGCCCTCATCCAGTTACTAAAAACTGAAATGAAATGAGTAAATGAGACCATTTTGCACTTTGGACTTATTTTGCAATATGGCTGGACGACAGGAGTATTCAGGGTCATGCCTATGGATGAGAACAGACCCTTAATTTGTCTATTTTAGGTGTCACGCTGCAGGGAGTATCAGCTAATCTATTATGAATTCTACCACTTAATCCTTCCATGTGCTTCTAATATGGACTGTATTGAAATTATTAAATGTGTTCCTGCAAGTGTCCAGAAAAGGCCAAAAATATGGAAAAATACCATCTCAAAGCATACTCAACTGAAGTTGCCATAGCCCCAATTGTTTGAGGCTGCTTTCCTTCTCTGAGATAGGATGTACTGAAAAAAAAACTTTAAATAGAAACACACTATTTTACTCAAAATTTAAATGAAGTCTTAGGATTTATCAAGGTTAGAAATAACTTGAACCTATGCTTAGATGTAAGATTGATTGCATCAGTACGGGGAGTAATATTTTTAAGCGGCCTTCTGTTCCTGGGTCCCCTAGGAAGAAGTAGACCCATGTGTGCCTCATGTATTCCAAGGCCCCGGCAGGGTCTCTAATAATGTGGCTACATGGCCACAAGTTTGGGTGAAATTTGTGAGTGTGATATTCAACTGTAGCTAAATATATTTGCTATTTATTTACATCCAACACCCCCTAGGTTGTACTTCACTGCTATCTAGTGTCTTCAGTGCCAGAGACACAGCCACAGTAAAAGGGAGTTGTGAGTCTGTTTAGTGTGTGCTTTGTGGTCCACAGTCACTTCTGGATACAGTTCAGAAATCAACAGCCATCCATTCAGATGGAGGAATGGCTTCAGATACTCCTGCCAGCCATCGTGGCCCATTGGAACTGGGACTGGTACTGCAAGGTCAGAGGTTAGCTGTGTGTGCGCCATGGCATCTGACATCAGCACTAAATGGCTATAGATTAGAGTTTGCTTCAGAGAATATTAACATCATTTACTGGAAAAGGACCCTTCAAATGTTCCAATATTTTACAGCTCACATATGAAAGAATCTTGGGAGACATTTATCCAAATTTGACAGTAATCCCCAAAATATATTTGATATTACCAGTAATAAGATATGAAACTGAAAACTTTTTTCTAAAACTATGAATAATAAAGTATTTAAAAATTTTTAAATATTAGATTATCCGAGAAAATATTGAATTATTATTCTTTCTAAGAAAAATAATAGTACATAATGCTATCTTATGAACAGGTGATCGAAGAACCTAACACCAAATGTTGAAAATACATATAAGATGTATAATAGAAGTGTCTCAGGCAATTAATAAATTTAAAAAAGTGTTTTCGATCTCTGTATTTTGTGATATTTGTGATTGCTTTTTAAAGACTTATAGTTTTCCATGATTTCTTTTCTTTTTCATATAAACTTTTATTGTAATTATATGTTCATTTAAAGACAGTCTCCTAAATCGCATGCATTTTACGTCCTGCAAAACTTAAATTTGCTCCTTCCCTTAAGGTAAATATATAGAGATAAAAAGACAGGCAGATAGATATACATATAGATAGATGGATAGAAAAGGTGAACAGCTCTCTCTCTCTTATGTTCACTTCAACTTCTAGGAAGTAAAATTAGTGAATGCAGACAGAACCCAAATGAAACAAGACTTTATGGATTAAAATCAATATTTCAATGCAACCAGCCTGCACTTAGGAGCTAACTAGGAGCCAGTGCAAAACACATAGATGACTCACATAAATTAAGCAGACCTCTTAATGGAGTACATGTGCAAATTAAGACAACAATGGCAACAACATCCCATTTAAGATGATCCAAACAGACCAATCCTCTTCGTATAGATGGAACATACTAAAAAAAAAAAAAAAAAAAAAAAAAACCTGGGACACATTAACAGAATGGTCTATCTAGGCTGTTCCATAATTGACTGTGCTCTCAGTGAAGGAGAAAGAGATTTGGGAGCCAGTAGGATTTGGAAGGGATTTTGCCTGAAGATAGATTTATGAGTTAGGTAACACTTTTTCAAACTAAATAGTATTTTGCTTACTATTCTGGTTACTATTTTAGTTTACTCTTCCGACACTCAAAGTCTCATCTGAAAAATAGGAATTTGGGGGTTTTTTAAGCTGTTTATAATTTCTGCATTACTGCCGGCTATTTTTTCAGAATGAGGTTATCTTCATTGTCCCTCAACTTCTCTGAAGTTTAGTCTTTAGAAACAACATGCTTTTGAATAAAACCCAATTTGCAGAGGTGTACCTGAGGAGCTTTTCTTTAATATTCTTAAACAGGAGAATTTTAGTTAATAAAATCTGGGCAATATTTATATTTTTGAATAAAACATGAATTTTCTTCTTCTTTCTTAATAAATCTTTGGAACAGAATGTCCTAAAATCATGACCACACAGCATAAGATTTAAAAAGCCTAAACAAATCTAAATTTGCATACTAGCATTACCCCTACTCAGAAGAGAGACCTCAAGTAGCTGGCTTAGCGTCTATGATCCTCATCATATTCATATCTAACGTAAGTGTCATAATGGAACCTAAATCTTAGTTCAAGATGGGGATCAAATATGACCTTTAATGAAATATTTTAACACAGAGCCTTTACAAAATAACTAAAGGCATTGTAAATTTCCTTTCGACTTTTTTCAAAACTAATTAAGCATAGCCCATTGCTAAAATACTGTTGAAAATGTTAGTAAAAAGTTCTTTTGTGTGTGTGTGTGTGTGTGTGTGTGTGTGTGTGTGTGGTGCTGGGGATTGAACCCAGGGGTGTTCTACCTCTGAGCTATACCCCTCAGCCCTATTTTACTCTTTATTTGAAAACAGGGTTTCACTAAGTTGCTGAGAGCCTCACTGAATTGCTAAGGCTGTTCTCAAACCTGTGATCCTCCTATCTCAGCCTCCCAAGCACTGGGATTACAGGCGTGTGCCACCAGGCCTGGTGGAAAAAGCTCTTAAAGAAACTAAAATGAGTGACTAACACGATATTGAAAATGTAACAAATAGAAATGAAGTGTCATACCTGCTAACTAAGATGAGTTCCTTTTACTTTTTATTTTTATGACAAAAAAAAAAGAAAGAAGTCGAAGAACAATCAATAGTATTTTCCCCCGGGAAAGTCTACCTTCCCCAGGTATGTCAATATTTCTCTGAAGTGGTGACACTTAGGATAAGTCAGCCTAATGGGCGCTTCTCTGTTTTATACGTGGCTTTTACTAAACTGAGCAAACAAATGAACAATACATTCCATTACTATTGTTTGGGGGATTTGCAATCCAGACGTTTCAATAAGGAAACAAATACTATCTCTTACTGTAGAGGATTCTGATTTAAAAATACATTACACAGTCACATGCACCAACACATTATATATCCATTCTTTCTTTTTTTTTTCTCATAGGGACAGATAGGAAATGAGGCTTATAAATTTTCAGGTGGTGAAAGGAATAACAATTAATGGATGAAATTTTGTTTCATTCTGTTTGATTATTATTAATAATCATATTTGCCTTTCTTTTCAGTAAAGGAAAACATGAGTTTTTAAAACCCAAATTATAATTTGTATTTTTAAGTTTAATCTAGTGATTTCATGAATCTGGATCCTTTTAATAAAATCCTAAGATTTTTATATAATGATATTCTAAAAGTCCCAAATTTGTCCCAATTTTATATTACTTTCCAATAATAGCTGCATACCAATAGTGGAAACTATATTCATTGTTTGGATGTTCAAGCACTGAATTAAGTGTTTTTATATTGTTTAATGTATTCTATAAAGTATCCATGTGAGATGCAGCTTTATAACATTTTACAGATGAGAAAACTGAAATTAAGGTGAGGTTAATCCCTTGCCACAGGGAGCTGTCCAGCAATTAATCAAATGGAAATTTATGTTTGAACTCAAAGAACTATTATATTTCATTCTCCTCAAGGTTATCCAGAAAGAACCATGCTTCCAGCCATTGTTTGTTATGATGATAATAATAATATCAACAGTTCACAATTTTGAAATCTTACTATGCCTAGAACTCTATTGAATCCTTTGAGTACAGGATTTTTTGAAATCAGTAAAAACTCCCTATGATTTTAGTACTTTCATTATCTCCATATCTTCCTGAAAACTGGATTTTTGGAAAGACCAAAAAATGTGCTGCAAAGACACAGGTTCACCTATCAAAACCTACATTATATATCACTACACAAGCTGTCCTGCTCATGAAGATTAGATAGGTAGGTATCAAGATGGCATAAATTAAAAGGTACCATCGTTTACTCCATAAATAGCTCCATCTTTGGAGACTTTAGGTTAAATCACTGTTCAAAAGAAAGTTATAGTTGGTTAATGCGAGCGATTTGACTGGAGCAAAAGAATCAAGCATTGTTACTAGTTCTGTGACAAAATAAAGAGCAAGCATAATGTACATTTTAAAACCAAAACCCAAAAATCTTGCACATAACTAACATGCAGAGAGCAGGAACTTAGCTTTAGATATATTGACAAATATATTCAACTTCTTTGTAAGAGGTTAATAAACTTTAAAAAGAACAGTATCTCAAGACTTCCTGATGTTTGAAACTTTTCAAACCATGACATGTTCATTATCACTTTGACACTGCTGTTTCTTTCAACAGGATTGAAAAGTTTGAAGACAAAGTAAGTTTTCTCAAAATTGCATGTAATTTGTTTTGGGCCACCTACATGCTTGATATAAGATTTATTTTGTTTTATTTTTTGTAGTATTGGGGATTGAACCCAGGGGAATTCTACCTCTGAGACACACCCCGAACACTATTTTATTTTATTTTATTTCATTTTATTTTTTGAAACAGGGTCTCACTAAGTTGTGGAGGGCCTCACTTAGTTGCTGAAGCTGACAGCGATCCTGTGATCCTCCTGTCTCAGCCTCCCAAATTCTGGGATTACAAGTGTGTACCACCATGCCTGGCTCAATATGAGATTTATAAACTAGTAGAGTTGTGAATATTCTCTTTACTAAGTGCAATAGAGATCTTTCCATATGCAAAATAGATGTGCTCTGGAAATACAGTCCAAAGCAATCATCGTGTATTAAACAAACCTAGTTAAGATAGAAGATATATTTGTCCCTCAGAAATGTTCACACATTGAACAATAAAGGTAAAAAAGTAGAAAGTTAGCCATCATGCTAATGATCATTGGCATGGCCCCTCTGGTCTATATTGTGTTGACACTTTTAAAGAATCATAACAATTTTTTTCATGAGAACACAAAATGTTTTCTTATGCCAGCAAAAAACAGCATTGGCTTGGTCCTTCTGTTAATTTTACTGGTTCTAAGGGTCAGAAATGTAGTGTTGCCACTCTTACTGCAGCTTCAACACTTTCTCAGCATTCCCAAATATGAAAATTATAAAGTCCTTCATGATACTGTGTACTAAGGAAAGAAATTGATACTATCAAAAATATATGATAGTTTTTAAGTTGTCAAATGAAGCACTTCACCCTTTCCCTCTCATTTCCAGGCTGCTTACCCTTCTTTTGAATCCCTTCTACAATCACTTTCTTCCTCTTTCCTATATGAACTTACAGAAGAAGATCTGAGGGAAAACTTTTTTAATATCCCCTCTCATACTCAACCCACAATATAGGTTCAAGTTTTCTTTTTCGACTCTCTCCTGATATGATGACCCCATTTCCTCTCTACTGCATCGCCTGAGGGGACAAGACACGGTACCTGATTGCTGCCTGGGTACCTAAAGATTGCAAGTGGAGAACTGGTTACTAAAGCAAAGGCCATGTTCAATCTCAGTGTCTCCGCAGGCAAAGAATCATTTTTTGGAATTCCTATATTTCTTACCTTCCCAATATTTATTCAACAAGTATTTGTTGTACACCGGTAACTGTCAGATCCTCCATTAGTTTCTAGGGCTATCAAGGTGAATTCAACATTGGCTATACTCTCAACAATCATGCTATTTATACTAGTATGCCTGAATACATCTAGTTACACATTCGGTATGACTGTTCATGTTTTCAAAAATGGTCACAACAATATTTCCCGCGCTTTATGTTCTCTGTAATGAGATTTAGCCATCGCCCTATCTAGATATGGAGTTTTCTCCTCCCTTGGAATCTGAACTCTATGAACTATTTTGGCCAACAGTATGTGAGAAAAGTGATATTCCATAATATCCGAGGCCAGACTTAGTTATCTGTTTAGAACGCTTTTTCTTGGAAACCATCACCCTTCTCTGAGGAAGCTCAAATCACTAGGTACAGAGACCCAAATTGAGAAAACTGAGGCTGCTTGCTAACAGTCCTAACCAAAAGCTTAATCAACTCTTGGCCATGTAAATAAGGCCACTTTAGACTTTTAGCCCAATACCCCAGAAGAGCCTCTAATACAACCCACAGAATTAGAAAATTAATTATTGTGGTTTAAAGCAACTAAGTTTTGGAGTAGTTTGCCATGCAGTGAAACATGATTAAAACAATGGTTACCAGGCTTAAATTTTTCTGTGAGACTGGCCTCCCACATTTTAATACATTAAATTAATTCATGTTTATGAATAATGCACTGTATTTAAGTGAGTAAACATGAATCTTACTTTGGTGCTCAAAAAAGTAATAGTATATATTCAATCAGTTCCACTGTACACTGGAATGGGAGAGTATTATTTCCTTCCTTATTCAACAAGAACTAGGGGGACTCCTCTGTAAACCACTCATAGTTCTTGGCACTGGGAGAGAAGATTGGGTCTCTGCCCTTAATAATTCTCAGTGTAGTCAAAGAGATGGAAAATTGCACTTTAGAAAGAAAGCATGTGGTACACCTCTCCGGCCCACTTCTGAATTCAGCCTCCAAGACTGTTACAGTTTCTGTGTGAGCTGAGACTTACATCACCATGGCAGAGATCCAGCTGGAGCTCTTGCCACCCATCTTTCTGCTTTTTGCCTTACGGTCTTTTCTAACACAATGGAAGCATTCAAGAGAGTCAGTGCCACTAAGGACAAGTCTCCACCCATAAGGGAAGGCTGGCAGTGAACAAGCGCTTCAGTCTTTATCCCTTCACAGGGACAAGCACGGGTACCATTCTGCATGCTGCTCAAAGGCTCAATAGAATCAAACCCCTCTTGCCTTCTGTGGCAACCTCAATGGTCAGCACTTACATAAGCTCTTTTTTTTTCTTCCATTTGCCAATCTCTTCTTCCTTCTCTCCACTAATAAACTGCATGCATCAAGTCTTGGCTCAGCCTATGGTTTGGGATGAACTCAAAACAAAGTGGGCACAAAAGAGAATCACCCAAAAAAGGACCAAGATAAGTTAGTCGTCCTTGAACCGAAAGTATGGTCAACTGAACACATGTTGCTTGAATGACTGGTTGACTGCATGATTAGAGGAAGGAGTTATTATCTTTCTAATCTGAACAATAGACATTTGATAACTTTAAATCTTCAGTCCCCAAATTCAGATTCCCTTTGGCTATTTAGAGAGGCAAGAGAATAAAATCAGAGGGTACCCTGATGGTTGAGAAGCAGATGAATAAATGCAGTTGCCAGATGTTCAGTTTAAATTTAAAATTAATGTGGTGAAAAAACATATAGTTTGTCAAGAGTGGAATGGGATGGAAAATATTAATAACAAGAATGCCTTATAAATGATGTACTCTCCAAACAGCTGAGTATACAAGATAAATTTAATTTCAAAGCCCTCATGTCATTAACAAACTACTCTTGCTTTTCTCACCAGGCTTATGGATTCTCCAGGACTTTCTGTGACTTGCCTCACATGGTAAAGATTCATTAACTTCTCTTCCCTATTTTGTTATTGTTTGACCCCTGAATTAATCTGTCTCTGTAGAATTTCCATCACTATTGTTTTTTTTTTCTCCCAGACCAAATTACAGAAGAGTAAATTCAATTTGAGTGAAAAATGTTACTCAACTTATCACTACTTCCACTGTTCTTTGGAGTTGCTTAAAGGCCTACAAAAGTCGCAAGGAAAAACACTGCCCATTTGATCAGCAGTTTTCATGCTTAAACAAGATGCTTCATGGAGAGTTGTTTTACTGGTGCAGGAGGAATGACCTAGTAGCTAATTATTAATTTCAAATTTAAGTAAAGCTAAATTAAATAGGTGTGATCAGGTCAGAATACAGTAGTTCAAGGTGGAAATGAAAAACCTCGTTTTTCTAAAAAAAAAAAGAAAAGAAAAGGAGTTTGCTTTCCTTTGTGTCATTTACAGCACATCTAAGGGAAAGGCATGAACATTCATTTTCTCATTTCGGTTTGAATCAGATTTATTCTTTCACCAAAGTGTGAAGAATCAGGTTTGTGAATGTGTGAAATGAATCAGAAACATACATGGGCCATGTGTATCTTCACATGCTCAATTAGCTTGGCAGGATTTCCATTCACAAGTAGTTTGATCTTATAGTGATACTCAATGTAAGTAATATTTGCAGATATATCTTCAAGAGTCATGCTCATTGTTATATTACACAAAAGCCAAATTTGTGAATCAGGCCACGTATTTGAAGGCTAATCTGTGCATCTGAGAATATACTTCAATAATGAAATTATGTAGTAATCTGTTTTATGATGTTTCTTGGGAATTTCCGTAAGTTGTTTGCACCATGCTTAACATTCTGTTTTTTTTTTTTCTTTTGCGGTACCGGGGATTGAACCTGGGGGCATTCTACCTCCGCGCTATACCCCCGGCCCTATTTTTTATACTTTATTTTGAAACCGGGTCTCACAAAGTTGTGGAGGATCTCACTAAGTAGAGAGAGAGAGAGAGAGAGAGAGAGAGAGAGCTGAGGCTGGCCGCGAACCCAGATCCTCTGGTCTCTGCCTCCCAAAGTACTGGGATTACAAGCGTGTGCCACCACGCCCAGCCCAACATTCTGTTTTTTAAATCATTTTTTTCTTAGTAGGTTCTCCCTGTTTTCTTTTTCAAATTAAATGCTAAAGGTTTTATTTTTAAATACCTGTATATATATTTTTTCCCTTTTTTTTTTGCAGTACTGGGAGTTCAAGCCAGGGGCATTCTACCTCTGAGCTACACCTCCAGCCCTATTTTTTATCCTTTATTTTGAAACAGGATCTCACTAAGTTGCAGAGGGCCTCACTAAGTAGCTGAGGCTGGCTGCGAACCTGCGATCCTCCTGTCTCAGCCTCCCAAGTACTGGGATTACAAGCGTGCACCACCATGCCCGGCATATTTTTCTGTTTTTATATATCTTGGTTCTTTCTTAAATTTTATTTTTTCAAAACTCATGCCTTATGAGGCATAATAAAGCCTTGATTCTGTAAGTATGCTTCTCAGTGGCTCAAGATTGCTCCTCAGCTCCAGGACAAATAACTACCATAATGCTGAGAATTCCCAGAAAATTGTCTGTAATGTTTGCTTCATTCGTGCATCTACCTAGTCTGCACTTCTAAAACTTATATCATGGAGAGCTGGCCGTGTTTCAGTGGCCGAAGAGAAACACTCATCACTATTACTACAACCCAGTCAGATTTCAGTTCTGAATAGAGGTAAACAGGCAGAGACTTTACTCTGATTCATCCACTGCTGTATCACTGGCACCCGGAACACTGCCTGACCCAGGGCAGGGACTCAATAGATATTTTTTGAGCAAATGCAATATCATTAATTACAGTCTAATATTAACAATGATTATCATTGCATTGGTTTGCAACAAGAACTATGTGAAAATAATTAGGACTTTCTGTTTTAATTTCAAGTTACCCAATTAGACCCAACTGTTTTGTAAAACAGTTCAAAACTTGCCAAATTCCAAAGCCCAATTGGCAAGGCCGAGTTTGGCAGCTCTCACCAGTCCAGCGCTTGCCCTCATGCTTCTCTGGACAGCATGAGACTGGTGGTCAGCCATCTGGGGACATTTTTAAAGAATGATCAATGCTGTTGGGCATATATTCATGTTACTTCTGCCCCTACCTAGCTTCCCACCCTCTACATAATAGATTGACAAGTCTGACCCTGTTCATGTGACCCGACATGCTGTGTCTCCCACACACTTCATTATCCACATGAACTACAATAATAGATTTGTACGCCGATACTGATTTGGAGTTCCTCCTCATCAAGGAGTGTTAATGAGCAATCAATGTGGTGAAGGCAGAGCTCCTCTCCTGGTAAGAATGAGAGCATCATTCTCTGTATATCAAGGGAATATTAGAGATATATTCAAAATTTTTGAGTGGGAATAATATCTAACTTAAGATACAGTAGATAGCAGTATCAAGTAAATCAAATATATTATGATCTAAATGTAAGGGAGCTTCATTTCTCACCCTAAAATTAGTTCTTTCAAGCAGGCTCCTCTTCCCCATGCAGTCATTCTGGTATCTACAATAGTATTGTATCATTCTCTACATATGGTTGTCAAGGTTACCCTGACAAAAGTCTCTATTTCAACCATATGGACGAGAAAATGAATGAATTCCAGGGTGAGTATTATTAGCCATTCCTAGAAGTTGTGCTTGAATTCTGCTCACATTTTATTGATAGGCACTCATTTGTCATACCTGACAACAAAGGAGTTGCCATTCCTAACAGTTGTCATATTGTCAGTAAAGTCCAGCTATGTGTCTGTGCACTAAAAAGAAACAAATTTTGGTAACCATGAAAATCCCATATTTAGATCTCTTTCAGCAGAGAACGTAATATGCTATTATCCTCAACTGTTGTCCCTCTGGATCTACCGCTGCATTTGAACCAAAGCAACACTTCACATAGTCTCCTCCCCACCAATGACTAAGCATGTTCGGATGCTAAGGAATATATATCCCTGGAAGACACAAAATTCTTCCCTCAAAGGATTGTGTCTTGAGTACTCCTCCTCAGCCTGGCTGAACCTTTCCAAGAACTGCACTGCATTCTAAGCTAATTCCTACCCAATCCTGCTTCCTTCCTCTTCTCATTCATAGAAGTCAGATCAGCACTGTGGTTTGCACACCTAATCCACCATCTCTGGTTTCTTCTGCTTTATCCTCTACAGTTGTTCCAAATAAATCTCCTGAACATCTACTCTCATCTCAGAGAACTAACACAAAAATTCTGTCATGCACCTAATGACCTCAGCCCAATTATCTCTTCTGATCAACATTTGTACCCTGTTCTCTATATAGGGAACAAACTAAACCCTCCCTATACAAGAGAGATTATCCAAATTTCTACCGATTTACTACCTCCAGAGCATCTCAGCCATAGGTAGCCCTCTCCATCAGGGTCCAGTGTGGCACCTCATTGCCCTGTGACCTAAACCTGAAAAGATTAGTTAACTGGACAGCCATTCCAAACATATGCAGTGTTGGAGCAGGGATGGTATATTCATACTATAAATACTATTTATTAATGAAAAGTAAACATATCAGTCACTGGAGGTAAAAAATAAACAAATAAAAATTTTAAAAGAAGGAATTCTCAAGGACCACTATTAAAAAACACCCTACCTTATCAGAGGAGAGAAATCCATGATTAGACTTTGAACTTGCTTGGTTCAATGTTCACCCCGAAGGTAGTTCAGCCCCTGGGAGGTCTTTTATATTCTATCTTTCAATTACAGTTAAGATGAGCATTGAGGAGGGGACAGTGGAGCTCCCTCAGCTGACTTCCTGGTGGCAAAAGTTTGGTGGCCCACTGGTTGTTTTATAATGACTGGCTTTTCCAGGCAAGCATTGCGGTTTCTTTGAAATTTCAGTGCCCTCAAACACTCTGCTCACCTTTGTTGTCAATGTTTTTTGTCAGTCCAGTTACCACTCCAGAAAATTGTATTTTTTTGGCCAATGGGCACAGGGATCCATACCTGTTGTCCCAGTACTTGGGAGGCTGAGACAGGAGGATTGCAAGTTTTAGGCCAGGCTTGGCAATATTGTGAGACCCTGTTTCAAACTAAATAATAAAAAGAGCTGGAGGTGTAACTCAGTGGTAGAGTCCCCTGGGTTCAATCCCCAGTGCCACAAAATAAAGTAGTAAACATTTTTTAGTAGCTGGTCATGGTGGCATACACCTGTAATCCCAGAGGCTGAGGCAGAAGGGTCAATCACAAATTTGAGGCCAGCCTCAGCAATATAGGGAAACTGTCTCAAAATAAAAAATGAAAAGGGCTGGGGGGCGTAGCTCAGTGATAAAGTACCTCTGGCTTCAATCCCCAGTACCACAAAAAATAAATAAATAAAAATAAAAGTAAAAATAAAAAAGTTGTATTTTTCTTCATTCTTTTATATCTTTCTTGACTCTGATTTATTTATTTGCCTTCTCTCTCACAATCTAATGACAATTGCACTGAAATGCATAGGACAATAAGAAGGCAACACCCTTACTCTTATTTTTGCCTAGGGAGTTCCTTTGTTTGAAAAGTCTTAATGAGCTTTTCTTGTTCAAGAAAATCCACCCCCCCAACAGCTCATAGCCTAGAAAGTCAGAATTTCCCATCTTGAAGAATCCCAAAGGTTTGGACTTTCCTCTTCCTTTTTATCTCTTTTCTTAAACTGGCCAAGAACTCGAGTTCTTGCTTGAGCTCATCCATTTGTCAAATGCAGCAAGCAAGAGCCAATCTGGCTTTTCCCCAACATTCTCCAACTAATAATCCTCCTTCCCACCAAAGGACAGCTCTCAACAAAAAACTAATGGGAGCCGAAAGATAAATCTCCCATATTCCTTGCCTAAGACAACTTTGAGGAATGTTTCTACACTGCCCCAAGGTGCTCAGCAGATTTAAGCTCCGGCAGCCCATAATTGTAACTTGGTTGATAACACGTGTTTATTGGCTTCCTGCCCTTCACCGTCTCACTTCCCCACACCCTACCAGGCTTCCCCAGATCCGCTCCCACAAAACGGCTTGCATTCCCATCCTTGTCTTCAGGACTTCTTCCAGAAGAACCCCAACTAAACACTCCTGGCTTCCTATTGTCTATCTAAAACAGTGCCTAGCACACAGAATATGGGCAAGAAACATTAGTGAATGGTTGCTCTAAATATGAAATTCCACCATTGTCAAGTATTTCTGTTTTACTTTCTTGGGAATAGAAAGTTTGTTATTAACTTGTACATTTTATCATTTCCCTGTAAAAGTGATTCTTAACGTATGAGGCCCTAAATCTAATAAAAGGTACAAGCTTCTATCAAGAAAGACATACAAGCACATACATACTAATTTTATCAGATGTGGGTAATTCATAGACCCACTAGTCTCAAAAGTCATCATGAACTCAGATTATTAGCTCTAGGGCTATGCCAAGGCTAATAAACACTACAAGTCCAAAAGGCACATTCTTTACCTTCTTCCTAGACTCTGCCTGAGGATTTATGCATGAAATTTTATATAAAGATTTATCATATGTGCAAAATAAAGGGTAGTCCTTAGCAGTGCAGATTCTAGAGTCAAGAAGTCTGAGTGATCCTGGGCAGATTACTCAACCTCTCTGTGCCTGGTTCTCTTTATCTGTAAAACAGAGCAATTATTATGCATGTTTCACAGTTAGTGGAAGGATTAAAAGAGTGAATCTATAGGAAGTACCTAGAAGAGTGTGCGGCCCTTATCAATCACTGCACAACCATCACCTATTATTATTCTGACACTGTACTCTGTGGGATTCTAGGTTTTTTTTTTAATGACATTGATGGCTGCTAGAGTGAAGTTCTAGACCTCTTACTCCAACTTCAACCAAAGAAGTTCCAGTTTTATCTATTCTCTGACTGCTTTGCAGACACAGGACCAGAACAAAGTCCTACACTTTGTCTCAGCTGCAAAGAGCTACCTTGGCCAAAGGAAAATCTCTCCCAGGAGAATATCCAATGACTATTAAGGGCAGAGGGACAAAATCCCAGCCACTTCATCCACCACTGGACAATTCAATTTGATAGAACGTACAGCCAGGGAGCTCCTGTGGGTTTGGACAAGGCTTTGTCTGGCGTGCATCATCACTGAGTTGCTTCTTCTGCCAAGTCTTGCCTGTCCCCTCTCCCTTCCACAGGTGCTGATAATTTCTGATAAATAGGCTGTGTGCTAAGCCTCCTCTCCATGGTCAGTGTCAGCTTCTGGAAAACCCAACTTGCAACAACTTTCACCTAATATTCTTAAAAACAAGCAAAAGAAACCATGATGTGTCGGTACAGTGGTACAGCTTATCTTATCATGACCTTTAGTTGCCTGATGAATTTAGGACTTTCATCCAAAAAGATTATAAACTTCTCAAAGGTAAGAGTATGATTATCTACATGGAAATACTTAATTCTCACTTAATTGTCTCATAGGCTTCTGTTGGTTGATTGGATAATTGATAGTCTCATGATTAACTAATATAAACACATATATGCAACACAGATAGCCTTTTATTTCCTACTGCTTACTATTGATGCCCAAAGCAGGAAATTTCAAACATACATCATTTATTCAGATTAAAAGAGGAAAGAAACAGGAAAAAGAGTTTCTAAGTTTAAAATCCAACTGTCATGTATCTGTTAACCAAGGCTTTTAGTAATTATTTACTAACTTGCCCAGATTCCTTGGCTTTCTCTGTTTCAGCTGGACAGATAATAATCTACTTAAGACAGCTTCATATGTCAATGTTTGTCTCTGCTTTTGAGCACTCAGGCCCAGCCTGGCAATGCCTGCAGGAGTCTATACAGAGGCTGCAATAAGATCTCCCTAGATCTCCCTTCCAGAGACTCGTTGATGACTCTAGTAATTTAATCTTATTAATAGCGAACTGAAATCAGCCTTAGTAAAACTTTCAATGATTTCTTTCTCTTTTCCATTTGGAAAAAAATAATAAACCTACCCTCTTAAAGATTACAACCCTTCAAATATTTTAAGACAACTCTTAACATTCCCTTAGGATGTTTTCTTTTCCAAGCAAACAATCCCTGTTCCTTTCAAAGATGGGATTTTCAGAATATCTGCCATCCTGCCTGTCTTCCCGTAGATACATTTTAGTTACTCAAAGTCTATCAGAATTGTGGCAGACAAAACTTAATACAATACAGCCTAGTTGATTGGGACTATTTGTTTCCTTGTTTGGGACACTGCATTTGTATTACTGCTCCCTACATTTCACTCATTTAGTCTCCTTGTTATATTACATGGTCCACCATAGTAGCTTTTCTGCCAGATCCTTATAATTTGACTTCTCTCCAGCTTAATTAGACCTTTATGATCTAAAGAATCCTCTCCCAGCCAATCCCAGCAAGGATAGAATTTCCTCATTAATATCGTGAAAAATTTTACCACCTGGCCTTTTTAAGAAACCATTATGAAGTAGGAGTCTTACTTAGATGCTGGGTGATATTATTGCACTGACTGAATACTAGCTCTGTGTGCGTACTTCATAGGAACTCTGGGATCACCATATATAAAATACAATCTATGAAACAGAATTTTATTTTTATAAGGGTAAATTGATTCAGAAGAAGGCAGAACTCCCCCTCTGGAAATTCAAAGCAGGATTGCCATTGTTATTGTTTGTGGATTTTGTTATTTAGTCTAGGTTTTATATTTTGTTTATATTGGGTTGAGTCTATACACCTTTACCATTCCTGGGGTCCAGCTTCTTCTGTAATTACCTCAGAAATGTTGTCCTGTGGGACACTTAGCACAAGAAATTGGGCAAGCTTTTGGGAAAAATCAAAATGTTACACAGTTTTGCAGTCTGGTGTCAGGTAAAGCCAAATACTAATTTTTCAAATTACTAACACAAATCTAACACAAACTGTGGTGGTTTATTGGTTGTACAAATTTGATTTTTTATAAAGAACTGATTTTTCCAGAAGTATAATATACAATGTCAAAGTAACAGCTAGTGTTCCCTCATAGGTATTTACAGAACAATAGCAGATCCCCTTGAATGGAAGTTTTGTGGAATTCTGTCTCTCACCGTAGCAAGCCTTACGTCCTTCATTTAATTTGGTAACGCAGGAAAGGAAAATGGATCTCATCACAGATAGTTTTCAAAGCAAATTTTCCTTGTGGCGTGGAAATGTCAAAATGAAAACCATGATTTAAGGCCTTCAAATTCCAAAATTTCCCCTCTAGAACATGGAACTCTAAGTTCCTGGAAAGCAGAGACTGTGTTACCCTCTTCTTTGTAACCCCAGTGCTTCGCACCATGTCCATAATGAGTGGGTCCTACAGAGATGCTTGTGGATCGAGTGAATAATGAATGAATGAATAATAATCAGTGCCAACTGTGAAAGTGAGCATTTGTGACAATCACAGGCATTACATGGAAAAGACAGCAGGAGCAATGGGGAGAGACGGTGGGGGAGCTGCAGAGGAGACATAATTGGAACGTTGTTTGGGAGACCAGTAGAGGAGAAGATGCAGCAGGAGGATGGAAAATCACCGAGGACCACAGTCTATGACAGGAATGGGCAATGAGCAGCATCACAAGCAGGAAGAGAGCCAAAGCGCTGCCGGGAAGTCTGCACGGGGAGGAGATGTGCCCCGAGTGTGGGAACAATGTGCAGAGGCAGCCCTCCGTGCGCCGGCACGGCATATGCAGCTTGTTAATTTGGGGGTTTAAAAATTATATTTGATATATAAAATTAATAAAGATGATAAAAAATTAAAACTAAGAACAAGGAAATGGATGTGAAGGAGTCTTTAACTACATGTGTTTAATGATCATAACAATTTATTATAAAATGCTTAGAGCTATAGTCATGCTCATGGGATGAATGATTTTCATGAAATAAAAACAGCTGTGGGGAAATCACAAACTGTAACAGTATCAATAAAACCAATAAAATTAAAAGATGTACCTTGAATTATTATTCCAGTAGACAATACATATGCAGTTATCTCTTATGCCATATATGGCTCAATTAAAATGTAATTACAAAAAAAAGTAGGCTAATTTTGTAAACCTTCAGAATCAGCCAACATAACCTACTACAGGAAGTCTTTTAAATGCATTGGTATGTCTTGATAAGTATGCACTTACAAAAATATTGTATTGTATCTTCTGCTTTACAACTTGCTAAAGAATAAGAATAGAAAATGCGACATAGATAGGGTGAAGGACTAAAGTTTTTACCGTAGAGCATCTGTACTATGACTAATTGAAATAAATAGGTGTCGTGAGGAATAAAAAGTCCATGGTGATATAGGCCACAGACACAAGGTAAATCTCATACTAAAGTTTGAAAAACATAATCATCTTACTCTACAGTGTTACCAATAATGCTAGAGATTATTGGTTTTTTAAAAAAATTATCCAGGATGTGTAAGATGCATACATTTTGCTTTTCTTTAGGAAAATGTACATAGAACTCGTTAAGTTGCATACATTTTATTACATTTGAATATACTTTTGGTTTTAGTTTTCAGCTAATTTATGATTTTTAACAAATCTATGTGCTTTATCATTTGTGAGAAGCATATCCCCCTCAGTATATGACATGATTTGTGATTCAATTAATAATACATTGAATTTACTGAGGATCTTTTTTTAGTTAATTTTTTTCCCTCTCACAACAATTCCATGAGATAAGTGGATTAGGTACAATAATCCCCATTGTAGAGCTAAAGAAACTGAGACACAAAGAAGTTAAATGTCTTGATTAAGGCCATACAACCACATGACTTCCCAGAGCTCACTTCCATTTCTCTGAGTTGTAGTTCCTTGAAATCTCTCTCCAACAGACCTCCCTCCCTCCATTTCTCTATGTCCCTGCCGCACAGTACTGGTTAGTGCAGTTGGAGTGTGCGTATCTGAGCAGAGGGAAGCAGGTCCATCTAATACAGACAATAACTGCCACTTGTGAGGCTCCTCTCCCAGGCTACAGCAGGATGCTTTCCTCATTCCCAAAGCTGGTAAAGTATTGACTGTTAGCCATAACGATCACATTTACTCCTTCAAAAATAATCTCCTTCAATCAAGCAATCATTATTTGAAGGAGAAATAAGCAAAAACAAAATTTGATTTAGAGAAATAAGAAATAATCTTTTCTTACGAGAAACAAGAAAAAATAAATAGTGTGATTGTAATGGTAAAACTCCAGTTAAAGCCCTCAACTGGAGTCTTCATGATGAGACCATTTCTAATGCATTATATAGATTTTAGGAATATAAGAGGTGGCATGTCCTCCTGCACAAAATACCTCATACCATTCCAGTAATCCTGATCATTTAGCACCATAAATACCCTCCGTTCCTCAAAGTTCCAGCTCATGAATTTTTCAATATCACTCTTTTTCATAATAGTTTTGATTTTTTTTCTTTGACTCTCCATTATGCCATTAATATAATCCCACAGAGGCCTTTTCAAGTAGAACGAGAGCAGCACTTAATTACTGGAATTAGAAATGACAAACATCACAGTTTTTATCTAGTTGATCTCCTCTAAGTAGTTCTCTGTGTAAATTTGAATAATCTTGAATCTGTGACATTTAACTTTTCACAAAGACTTCTAAAATTATTTTTTCAGTGTACGCTCACATTCAATTTCTCCCAGAATAAGGCAAGTTTTTTCCTTGTTAATATGGGCCATTTAGTAATATGATAGAAACACTAGCCCCAGTGCAAACATGAGCTTCAGTCTCCACCTAACAATTGCCTTTTTTCCCTGCCTTAAACTTGTTTTCCATTCATTAATATCAATAACAATTTCAAAGAAAAAGTTCATCTGCTACAGCAGTTAGGATTCTTCAGATGTAAGTTATAGAAACTGCCTGTGGCTTATATAAGCAGGAGAGTTTATTGGAAGAACAAGTGGTACCAAGAATCACTGGAAAGATAAAGCCAGTTGTGAAAAAAGATAGGAACAAGGTTAGCTGTGAGGGTTTATGTATTAGGAACCTCTCAGCTATCGCCTCAAAGATTCTCAGGGGAATGAAAGGCTTAGGTCATTTTCTCTCTCACTTTGTTCAAGACTCAAAGTACGTACCAACAATGAGAATCTTTTGGCCAAGACTGAGTCTTATACTGTGGTGGTTAATTTTAGGCATGGACTTGACTGAATTAAGGGATACTTAGATGGCAGAGCATATCTGTGTGTATGAGAGGGTGATACTGGGGGATTGAAACCAGGGGTGCTCTACCACTAAGCTATACTCCAGCCCTTTTTATTTTTTTTATTTTGAAACAGAGTCTCTCTAAATTTCAGAGACTGGCCTTGAACTTGGATCTTCCTGTCTCAGCCTCAGAAGTACTGAGATTATAGGCATGTGCCACGCACAAAGCCCACTGCAAAGCATTATTTCTGGGTGTGTCTATGAGGGTGTTTCCAGAGACTTTGTATGTGAATGTGCGGATTGAAAGGGTAAGATTTGCCCTCAGTGGGCAACATCCATCCAATCTTGAGAAAGGTCCAAACACAGAGGAAAGGAGAATTCACCCCCCCCTCCCTTAGAATTGGGACAACCTGCTTCTCCTGCCCTTGGACATCAGAACTCAGGGTCTTTGGCTTCAGGACTTGCAACAGTACCCTTTCCCTCGGGCCTCAGCTTTGGATTGATGATTACACCATTGGCTTCCCTGGTTCTGAGGCCTTTGGACTTGGACTGAGCCAGGCCACCAGCCTCCCCTGTTGTCCAGCTTGCAGCTTGCAGATGGCCTATTGTGGAGTTTCTCCACCTCCATCATACTGTGAGCCAGTTCTCCTAATAAATCCTCTCTTATCTATCTATCATCTATGTATCTATGTATCAATGTATCTATCTATCATATAACCATACATCCATCCTACTGGTTCTGTCTCTCTGGAAAAACCCAATATACACGTCACACCTCAATTGGTATGTCAAAACATCTTGATTTTCAGTCAAATTGAGACTATATAAGATGGGAAAGAGGACATTCTCCTAAATAAAAGCAGGATGCAGTTAGCAAAGGCAGAGGGAATAGAATCTTGGCAACAACAAACAACAGCAAGAACAACACATGTCCAGTACCATAAATCATAATCCTTACTCTTTTAAAAAGAATATATCAGATGCTAATTAAAATGCTAGAGGAATATAAGCTTTCTTCCATGGCTATATTTCTGGAACTCAGATTCTATAGTCACTCCATTTACTTGCTAGCATCTGCTACTTTTTAATTTTCAGCAATCAAGCATTAGCACTAAAATCTTTACCCAAATCCTTATCCCTAAGGTATCCAATAATTTATTTTTAGTGAAAGACAATGACCTTTCTTTTCTCTTCAGTAGACTCATATTCTCTGCGGCATCCAATTCTGATGACCACAGTACATGTTACTTTTTTATTCATTGGCAAGCTTTTTGTAAACTACTTAGTATGTAGCTGTCACTCCATAGTGTGGGAAATGAAGAATGATCACTAAACCCTTAGGAGTTTCACATTTAAATGGGAGAAAGTAGGAGAAAAATTATGCCATTGTGTACCATGGGATCACAACATAGATGTTTCATGTTTGTATGCACACAAGGAGTAGAAGCTTACTGGATAGAGAAGGATGGAGAATATTCCAGGCAGAGAAAATGATGCCTGCTGAATTGAAGCATAGTACAGTGGAAGGAAATCATAGCACCAGGTTAAGATTCAAGTTCAGAATGTAAGTGGCTGAATTTGTATAGCTACATAGGGGCTTGATTGTAAAGGCATTTATGTAATTTGTGAAGGAATTTTAACTTTAGGATATAGGCCATGGTAAGCCATTGAAAATTTTTAAGACAAAATAATAAGATTTGTGTTCTAGACAGACTAATCTGGTGCTTACACAGATGGGACTAAGGAAGAATGTAGGGAGAAAACTTTGCACTTTTGCAATAATCCTGGTGAAAAAAAGTACAGATGAAGGTAATTGTATTGGTTTCCTGTGGCTTCAGTAATAAATTGCCACACACTTCTTGATGGCATAAAACTACAGACACTATTCTCTCTGGAGGCCACTAGTCTGAAGGGAAGGTGTCTCAGGGCGCTGGGACTTTGGGGCGTCTGATCCTTGCCTTGTCTAAGCTGCTGGTGGGTGCAGGTATTCCTCCTTGCCTGTGCTCACATCACTACAAGTTCTGCCTTCATCTTCTCATGCAATTCTCCTCTTCTGTCTGTCAAATTTCCCCCTGTGCCTTTTATAGGAATACCTGGATCATTGGATTCAGGGCCCAGCAGGATAATCTAGGATGATCACTTCTTTTCATATCCTTAACTTAATTACATTTGCAAAGACCCCTTTTTTAAAAAAAGGTAACATACATAGATACTAGGAATTAGACAATGGACGTAGCTGTTGGAGGAGCTACCATTCAACCCACTATAGCAATGCAATTGAACGAGAGCATGGGGAGTGGCAGTTTTGATGGGCTTGATAGAACCTGCTGAATAATTAATGCACAGAAAAGAGTCCCAGAAGGGTGGTTTAAAGGAGATGGAAAAGTTAAGAATGACTCTTAGGTTTCTGCATTGAGGCACATAGGAGAAACTGCTTTTTGTCTGAGTATCCTTTTCCATCTTCTTAACCCATGGACCTCTAATTTGGAAAAGATGATTTTGTTTCCTGATGGTATTACTTATTTCCTAAGACTCTTATAGCTAGGGTTATCCTTGTGGACAGATCCTGTAAACAGGACTCTCCTGGACGGGATTTAAGGATGCTCTCTAAAGAGATCCAACTGAACAGATGTGCTCTTTTTGCACATTTGCCCTTCACCTTCACCTTCTACCTTCCTCCTGGCAGAAACAGTGATGCAATCAAGTCTTTAAATGAAATGCCATCTTGTGACCATGAGGCCCAGAGCCAAAAGCTGAGGATTTGGAAAAGGGGTCTTTACAGCAGAGCAAGAAGATGGAATGAAATTGAATCCTTGATGGTGACATTGTAGAAATGCCATTCCAGCTCTAACCTCCAAACTCTGTGTGATATGAGAGAAAAAGAAAATGAACAAAAACTCTTACTTTTAATATGCTGTATAATATACTCTTCTCATAAACTCTTAGATTTTCTGTTGCTTGTAATTTAAAGGAGTCTGTCTTGTATTTTGTTATACCATTTGTCAAGATAAAAAAATTACAGGAGAATGAACATTTGAGATGAAAGATGATAAGTTTAGATTTTGTCCTTTGGAATTAAGATCCTATATCTTAAGGGCTTGAAAATATATCATAGAATTAAGGAAACAGTATCAGAAATACAGTTATAATTTTAGAAGCATCGGTATAGTAATGTATAGGTAAGATTGTGAAGAGAGGATGTGCTTAGAGAAAAATAGAGGAAGAAGAGCAGAAAGAAGAGATAGAGAAAAGGAAATCATAAAGAGTGGCAGGGAAGTAAAATGAGACAAAAATAAGGAAAGAGTTGTGTTATAGAAGCGATAAAAAGTTTATTTCTAAGTATTTCCCTTTTTGTCTGAGATTTCTTAATTTTAACACCTACAAATATTCACTGAATGCCTAACGTGTGTGTGTGTGTGTTTATTCTTCACAGTCTACTATTCTCTATAAATTTTCATTTATTTATTTGAGACTTCATTTGCCATTATGATTTCAACTATGCCTCCCTGATAATTCACATTACATTATTAATCCTGACCTCTTCCTGTCCAACTACCTATAATACTTTCTTCCTACAAACAGAAATTCTCAAACTTTCACAAACGTATTGGTTTTGAGAAATTTCACTTCATCTGTTTTCTAATATTTGTGCTCAACTTCATTGTTTTTTATCTAACAGTATCTGAAGTTGTTAGAAACTTCAAAAACAAGTTATTGAAATTTCCTTTAAAAGAACAGTAGAATCTTTTCTAACGGGAGTTCATGTTTATGTTTGGCCCTGTCTTATCTCACATAGGAAATATTCAGGAAAGTAGAAAATACCCTTTCTTATGACTACATTACAGCTACTTTGAAGATTTAATACTCCCCTGAAATTTAACACTATGTCCACAAGAAAAATATCAGCTGAAGATTTCTCTTCCCTGAAAATGTAAGCTAAATTAAAAGCAAAGAAAAAATTAGACACCTGTGAGTTGTTTTTGTTTACTAAAAGGTCTATGTTTGGGACAAATTTGTTTTACAACTTGTCCTTCTTGTAAAACTGATTTTAATCAACTAAAATTTCTAATGGTAGTGCTGCAGAACAAATTACTCCAAGATAGTAACTTAAGAGGCATTTTCATGCGCTCACAGAGTACTGGTCAGGAATTCGGAAAGGGATTAGCCAGACAGCTCTCACCTGAGGTCCCTTGGGTGGCAGCAGTCAACTGTTGGTTGGGGATGCTGTCATGGAAATATGCAGGTGGCTCTCTTGCAAGGCTGGCAGTTGATGCTGGCCTGAGCGCCCCCACGCGACCCATCAGCATGGTAGACTCTAGATAGTTGAACTTACAAGACAGCTGGCTTTCCCCAGAGTGAGCATCCCAAGAAATCCAGGCAGAAGCTTCAAGACCTTTCCTGATCTCACCTTGCAAGTCACCCAGCATGACTTTTATAGCATTCTTTGAGATACAAACAAATCACTAAGGCCAGTCCAGCTTCGAGTGAAGGATCATTGACCTCGTATTTTGATTTTAAATGCCTGAGTTTATCCTTATAAAAGTGTGTTTGTTTCAGCTTTCTTGGTGAGAAATACTGAAAATTTCTACAGCCAATATATACTGTGAGATATTTACTATCATCTCTTTTGTATGATTATGCTTATGGAGAACACAATAACTTCCATTAGTGTAATATATAATTATAATGATAGATTTCTTAACAACAAAGAAATAATGTGACCTGTTGGGTTTTGCCATTCTACCCTTTACCCTTGAACCATATTTAAAAAAAATCATTAGGGTTAAAACTTCAATTTATTAAAGCAAGAGGCTACCTCTGGGGGGAAGACTTAAAAAGTAGTGAAGGTCTTGTTCTTTCAAGCTGTGAATAGCAATTACTATAAGTCTTGTCTCTGCAGGAAGAAAAAAACAAACATGCCTCCTAGAGTAAAGGGGAAGGAGTGAAGTGAGACCTCGTACTTGCTGGGGTGGGGGGAGTGGAGACTAAAAGAACTTTCCTACGATCTGAGTTAGTCTTCCCCAAAATTTCTCTTTAAAGTAGGTGGAGAGCAAGTTTTAAATATGCAAAAAATAATTCACTGAGCATTTGTTAATGATTTATTTTAATTCATTATAACTAGTCACTTCGGATTTTAATCTTGAAAATATTTTTGATGTCTTTAAGGAAAGAAATTAGAAAAATTTTTAGAAAATTTTATTTAAGCACATTTTACACTATTTTTTCATAATAACACAAGCAGTTCAGACCTAGCCATTGTTTCATAAATAAATCTGTCCTGATAACTAATTTTAGTTTATTTTTACAAAATTTAAACCATCCCTTGTCTGCATAATTATAGTCAATATTATCTTCCATGTTTTCAGAATTGACTAATACAAAAATATTTATCATAGATCTACTCTCTTTAAAGCCCCATGTTAGCTAGTGTTTGAAAGGTTCAGATTCTTATGTCTTGTTTTGCAACAACAACCATAATGGAAATACATTCAATTTATAAAGTACTCCATATGTCTGTCTGTCAAAGGTTATGTCTATACTTCTGGGAGCTGCCAGTAGATGTTGGCACTGTCGTTTATTAACGTAGCTAGGAACAATAAGTAGATTCTATTTCTAGCATAGACAAATGGTTCCAGTTTTCTGCTTTTTAAGGTAATCATCATATTTGAAGGCATTTCTTGAGATAATAAATCAACCAGGTCAGACTGAAAAGCCAACATCCACAAGAGAGTAAAGAAAAAGTAAGGGACAGCCTTGGTCTTTGACATCGTTGAATATACAAAAGAATACCTACTTTTGAACTCCTTCATGTATGAGATAAATAAATACTTATTTAGTAAAGTGACTTAGATGGATATTCTGTTCCATGCAACAAAATATATCCAAAGGACAGCATTTAATTGCAATGTTTTAGCCACCCACCAGAGCAAAACAGTACTATTTACTTGTCTGGGAATAAAGACTCTTGGATAGTGGATCTAACCATGTTATCTGTTCCTGAGGGATTACTCTGCTAGGGTCAACTCCATTTCTGCACAGAGAGAGCATTTTAGGAAAGAGTTATTGGGGCCACTTAATCTAGGAGGGGACTCCAAGGGTTAGAGTCAAATCGAAGTACAGAAAAAGCATAAGGTCAAAAGAAGGTGTTTATTTCAATTGCGTTTGAAATTTTCTTTATTTTAAGAAGGCCTGAGGTTCAAGTGTATACAATTAGTCCAGAATACTACTGTATACATGGAATGATGCTCAATAAAAATGTGAAGAAGCTATTGCTTCTTTTTCTATATCTTTTTTCTATATCCCCCTTTATTTCAGTGAAGCTGTCTTCTATTTTGCTTTTAGCTTAATAGCACTCATTGCATGAATATGCAAATGTCCATGGGGGATGCACACAGAATTTTCTTACTCCTGCATATTTTTCTGTGTGTGAGATTGGGTTTCAGTAAGTGTATGCATTCATTCAATCATTGTGTGTGTGTGTGTGTGTGTGTGTGTGTGTGTGTGTGTGTGTGTGTTTGGTACTGGGAATTGAATCCAGTGGCACTCTACCTCCAAGCGACGTCCCCAGTCCTTTTCAATTTTTATTTTGAAATCTGGTCTTGCTAAGTTGTAAGTTGCTGAGGCTGGCCTCCAACCTGCAATCCTCCTGTCTTAGCCTCCCAAGTACTGGGATCACAGGTATGTGCCTCCACATTCAACCTCATTCATTCATTTTCAAAGCACCCATTGGCCACCCACTCAATATCAAGCATTGAGCAGATATCTATTCTCACATGTACATAAATGAAATCCCTTGTTATAGGATCTATCCATAGAGTCATGTATAAATGCTACACAGAGAAAAAAAGATTCTTATGAATGAGTTAGGGAAGGTTCCACAGCAGACAGTTGAATAGGGCTTCCAAAAAGGGTCACTAAGTAGAAAAGGACAGATGTGATGCCTGGAAGAGGAAGTGGACACATCAAGACACTGAAAAATGAGAACACTTTACATAGAAAGGCACCGAGGAAGTCCAGATGGTACACATCCATGGGAGAGAGGCCTTGAATTGTCAGAAAGGTCTAAAATGACACAGTAACAAGTTTAAACTTTCATTTATTTTGCATTTAAATTTTAGTTTTAATTGAATAGAGAGTCATAGAAAAACTTTAAATGGTAACATTAGATAACAAAGTTTATATATTAGAAAAAATAAGTCATGGGGGATGGTTTAGAAGGAAATACTCCTACATCTACTCTTGAGTTTCTTGAGCAAGGAGAGAACCTCTAAAGTATAATTTTTGCAAGGGATTACCAAAACTCTTCTATTTCTTCATTTCTAAATTTGGCCTTTTGATTGCCAAACAAGTCCTTACTGAGCCAGGCATTCCAACCAGCCCTTTGATGGCTGCTTCTTCCTGCAGAATCTCTCTTCCAGGCATCACCATTGTTAACTTAAAAGGGGGGGGGGTTCTTAAAGGAACCAAGGTTTTTTGTCTTTTTTGAGTATTTTAAGAAATTTTAGCCGGGCGTGGTGGCACACGCTTGTAATCCCAGTACTTTGGGAGGCAGAGACTGGAGGATCCGGGTTCGCGGCCAGCCTCAGCTCTCTCGCGCTCTCGTTCTCTCTCCCTCTCTCTCTCTCTCTCTCTCTCTCTCTCTCTCTCTCTCTTTAGTGAGGCCCTCCGCAACTTCGTGAGACCCGGTTTCAAAATAAAGTATAAAAAATAGGACCAGGGGCATAGCGCGGAGGTAGAACGCCCCTGCGTTCAATCCCCGGTACCGCAAAAAAAAAAAAAAAAAGAAAGAAGTTTTAACAAACTGAAACTGGAAATAACAGTGTGACAGATATTGAATATCCAAAATGGCGAATTTTTTTCACATTTTGATTACATTTAAAGCCTCATTGAGTACATGATAATCTTGCATTTGCTAAATTACTTTAAACTACTAAAAGCCCTTGTTACCAGAATTGTATCACATGCAAATTTCCTTTTCCTTTGACCTGTTTAAGAACAAACGCTTTCTCTCTGAGCACCAATGCTGATGAAACTTATTGGATGCCAGGCTTGTCATTTCACATCTTCCCCATCTCGTTTATTTCAGGTACTCATCACAAAAAGACTAGTGCATGTAGAAATAAGCACGACTTCCATTTCTGTTTCATTTTTCCTCATTTGGTCTTCCTTTGATCCCAGAGATTTCTGGGTTTGTGACAATAGGAATAGCATAAAGAGAACAAAAAGATTCCAAGGAGCAGGATAAATTTGCCATAAATGGGCAAATTTATATGAACGAAATCCTAGTGGGGATTCCTTCAGCTGTGTGTCATCTTCATTTTTGTGGGAATTAGCATAACTTAGTGGATTATGTTCAGGTTGACTGACAGTCATTGTGCCTGTGCTTGAATATCTCTGACAGATCATCATAGCAGAGCATGATATAATGGAAAGAACCCGTCACCTGAGAGTCAGAAGGCCTTTGTTCCATCTTGGAGCTGACACAAACTTTCTACGAAAACTTAAGGCATTACTTCACCTCCCATGCCTCAAGCATATCTTATATGAAATAGAGTCCACTAGACAAGTTCAAAGATCCAGTGCCTTCATCCTCTAAAACCCAATTCATCTTTGAGTGTGCTTTATCATAGATGTGTTAAACAGCTCTGTGTTAAACATGAGTGTGTGTGTGTGTGTGTGTGTGTGTGTGTGTATCACACACATACATATTGGGGATTGAACCCAGGGGCATTATATCTCCAAGTTACACCCCCAGCCCTTTTTATTTTTTATTTTGAAACAGGGTCTCACTAGGTTGCTAAAGCTGGCCTTGAGCCTGCAATCCTCCTGTCTTAGCCTCCCAAGTACTGGGATTACAAGTGTGTGCCACCATGCCTGGCTTGTAATCATTTGGACTCTAGTTTGTTTTAATGCCATAGTAACTTATTTAAGTCAAATATCTATCACTAAGCCAATTAGGCATAAGGACACCTCAACTGAAATTTGCAAAAATCACACCTGATTTATTCTGGAATTAGCTATTTAATGTCTAGTCATGCTGTATATAGACGGTTACCACACATTTCAGGACAATGTTATTCTCGGAAACGTCATTAATGGATCAAGAGTGGAAATAATATGTATGTAGAAAAGCACCATACATAAATTAAGCAAGATCCTTTTATGCTCATTTCAAGTTTATTTGAGCCTCAGCCCCATAAACACACACACACACAACTTTCTCAGAAAGTTACAGAAAAGGAGCTAGAGCTCCATGCCTGCTGATGAGGAGACAGAAATCACAATCTCCTAAAAGGGAAGTTGCTTTGTTTGGGTTTTTCTCAGAATACCAGAGCTAAGTGAAATATTGCTGAATATGATATACACAAAGGCAAAGCAATAAGCACATTTCCATAGCTGTCTTCACTGGGTCAGCTTGTTGGAGCAGAGGAACATTAAATTAATTAATTTACCAACAATGGCTATAGGCAAACCAGTCAACCTTTCCTTTTGAAAATGATGGGAAGGTTTTCATTCCCAAGAATGTATGATCATTCTAAATATACTTTTAAATGTAAAAAACAAACCTAGCCATAACTACTATCATTTCACTGTAGTTCCTTTTATTCTGTTTCCCCTGCTTGTTTTATTTCTATTTCTGTATGTGTTTATGGGTGTGGGTGCATACATTAAATTCAATTGATATGTGCCATTTTATATATGCCCTTGTTATTCAATATTATGCTGTAAGCTTTTTCCAATACAGGCATGTGTCACTTAACAATAGGGACACATTCTAGGTGTCATTAGGTGGCTTTGTCATTGTATGAACATCATAGAGAGTATACAACAACATAGCTACAACATCCCTAGCTGATATAATCTATGGGACACTATTGCATATGTGGGCAATTGTTGACTGAAATATCACTATGTGGTACATGATTCTATTTTAAAATATTTACTATAAACATAGTAAATGTCTGCCACATAGTGTATCATAAAAATATTATTAAATTTAATGATCCTTTTATTACTAGGATAAAATGTGATAGAATTAACAGAGTTTTTAAAAATGTTTCTTCTTGTCATTTAAGTAGGATATATTTTCGAAAGGAATATAAAATGCAAAAATGTTAAAAGATAAAATCATCATGTTTTAAGTAGAACCAAAGAAATGCCTACAATATATTATATACCATGTGGATAACTTTGGGGGAGGGTGCTGCCATAACAAACTACCGCAAAGTGGTTGGTTTAAAAAATCAAAATATAGTAGCAGAGTTCTGGAGGTACAAGTCTAAAATTAAGGTGTTGGCAGGGCCATGTTCCCTCTGAGGACTGTAGAGGCGACTCCTTCCTTGTCCTGTCTAGCTCCTGGTGCTTGCTGGCAATGCTTGGCTCTCCTTGCCTCATAGACACATCACTCCACTCGCTGCCTCTGTCATCACTTGGAAGTCTTCTCCTAGTGTAGGCTTCCTCTTACCATGAAAACACCAGTCATAGTAGATTAAGGACCCACACCAGTATGTCAATATGAACTGATCTTATTGATGACTTCTACAGTAATCATATTTCCGAATGAGATCACAGTCTTAGGTACAGTGCTCAGGACCTCAGCATACCTTTTTGAGAGGGACACAGTTTACCCATAACATCATTTAATCTAGAAAAATACCATTCCTCTTTCTGTGTGTGCTCATGCTGTTTCCCCTATATTAGAAGCCTTTGCCCTTTCTTCATTTTTCCACACCTTCTCCAAATCCACCATACCTTCCTCCATGAATAACGACTGTGTTCCCTATTTATCAAGTGCCTAGGAGAAACCAGACACCCTAGGTACGGAACACTATATATGGATTACAACTTCACCCTACAGAGATCTTTTCTTCTGAATTCCAATAGCATTTGTTGTTATTATAATTCATATTTTTATATATTGTTAGGTATCTTTCAGTCACATATCTCATCTCACAAATTAGACTGTAAGTTTTACATTGGTAGAGACTGCATTTATTTTCATATCTCTCAATGCATATTTGGGTAAAATGTATGATGATTAAATGAATAAACTAATGAAAGAATAAATGGATGAAAGAAATTTCCCCTGCATTACTGTGCCTGCAGATGTCTGTAAAAGTTCTGGTCTTCTGAAGGACTTAACTTTTCTAGGACTCTTTTCTGTCTGATTTTATTTTAAATTTCCCTTCATTATTATTCATATTTAAAGCTGTCTAAGAATCTTTTATCTTTAAAATATTTTATTTGACCCCATATTTAATTTTGTATCTATCTTCTATTCTTCTCTCCCACTTTGTTCCTCTCCACAGTCAAGCAGTTCAAAATATTAAAGATAAATTATTTTGACTTTAATACTTCCCATTTATTCTTTAAAATAATGAAAATTATTTTCTATAATACTTATGCTAACCAAAAGGTAACACCTATAGAAGTCTCCGAGATGCATTTCATAATCTACTGCTTGCTTTGATTTATTTTTCTTTATTTCATTATATATTTGTTTACCTTTAATGCCCCAAAACTAAATATATACATCACAAATTCAGGACTTTACCTGTCTTGTTTATCATTGTACAAATAGAAATAAGACTGACACAATAAATATTTATTGAACAAACAAATGAATAAACATTTCCCTCCTAAACTATAAACTGTTTGAGGGAAGGAACCATATTTTCTTTTTGCAAATATATATCCAGTACCTGACAAGTAGGAATACTGCAATGAATATTTATTGAATGAATGAATACATCATTGAGAATATTTAGCATATATCATAATATTATCCAGCTTAAAATATTGATATAAATAACAAATATTATGAAAGATGAACTGAGTTAGCTTTCCCTTCTAGAAGGAAATGCATATAAGCAGAATATCTTCTTGAGGATACAAAAGTCCCTCCTGAATTTAAAAAAAAAGAAAAAAGAATCAAAGAGTCTTTGTAGAATTAGTCAAGAGAATAGATTTGGTTTTCTGCTTGTTTTTAAGATGTTTAAAACTTCTATAAAGTAGGAAGAAGAGGTTTATCCATGTAAAGGGCTTTTAAACTATGGAACACTTTACTATGTCTGGATAAAGACTTCAAGAATTAACCGAGTTAAAATTTGTAGTCGCTTTTAAAAACAAAGCTGCCTTCAAGCTTACAGACAGTATATAGATGAGCTCATATTCTGAGGCGTTAAACTTTATCACTGATGGTCAAATCTCATGTGCAATAAACTTACCTGTGTGTTTTGTGGGTTCCTTATCTTCATCTGTGCCCTAAGGTTTTGGTTGCAGTTAGGATGCTATCCTTCAGGGATCCAATCTAGAATGATAAATGAAAGGAAATAAGACATGATAAACAACTGAGGAAACTCAAGTCCACCAGTGCTGCTGTTATAAGAAAATAACTACAGGCTTCCTAATTGCTTTACAACTTCAGGGACACCTGCCAATTATAATTAAAGAATCAGAAGCAAAATATTCCATAAATCTTATTAAGGAACCATGGAAAACATAAGTCAGCAGGAAATATAAGTTACAGTCTTTCCCACGAGTTCAATGAAATCTCTCTGTCCGGGCCACTTAATATTATGTACAAACCATAAATCCATAACAAGTATATTACCTAGTGTAAAAAGCAATACCTCTTTGTCAACATATATTTTAATTCATGGTGTCAGAGATACAGTATATTTTAGCATGAATTATTATCTTATTATCAGATAAAAAGACGTTTTTCTAATTTCATATCACTATACCACCCAGCATGATTTCCTGTGAAACTTATTCTTTGGAAAAAATATATATACGATAGCTTAGTTTTCTAAGGAAAGAAGGAAAAAGAGGAAGGGACTTGGGTTATCATATTAATATTTTGCATATTAATTTTCTTGTTCTTGTGAGAAGTTTTTTCCTGACTATACCTCCATTAATATCATCGACTTTATTCCTTTCCCACACCCTCCAACCATAAGCAGCCACTGATAGGTCTTAGCTATGGATTCAGTTCCCTCCTCCACCTGCAGACCTCATCACATTTCCACTGTAGGATATCTGAACTGCAGTTGTCTTTACTTAAGGTAAATTAATAGAGAGTCATGCAAGAAACCCAGGACAGGATGCTGATAGATCTGACTGGCATCCTGGTTTGGCAGAATCAGGAGAAAATGAAGAAACTTCTCTTGGACTGAGCCTTCATAGCCAAAACTTTTGTATTTGCTTCTTCTCTTCCTTTTTGTTGTCATCTTTACATGCTTTTGTATCTTTGTAAGTCTCTTCTTGAGAGATATTTCCTTCAGCTCATGTACCCTCTACTAACTCTCTTGTTCTCTTTGCCACCATCCCAGTAACTCTCTATCCCACAATTGTGTCTTACTATCTGAAATCACATATGTATTTGTCTGCTGATTCTCTACTTGTCAGCCAGCCCCCACTGTTATGTAAATCAGTGGCTCCTAATTGTTAGCACCTTGATCTCCTGGGGGACATTTGGCAATGTCTGGAGACATGTTTTGATAGTCACAACTTGGATGGAGTGCTACAGGCATGTAGAAGGCAGAAGTCAGAGATGTTGCTGAACATCCTACAAATGGACAGGATAGCCTTCACAACTAATAGTTACCTGGCTCAAAATATCAATAGTGCCAAGGGTGAGAGATCAGTGTAAACCCATAAGAACAATGACACCATCTAAGTTCCCATTGAATCCACAAAATCTAGATATTGTTTGGCATCAAGTAGCTTCTTGAACATATCTGTTGTGATAGGGTAATTGGGAGGGGTCAACGGGATAGGACCATAAAGCTCCTAACAGGGCTGTGAAAGTGAGTTTCATCCCTCTCTTGTATTCCCACCTTGCACTCCTAGTCCAGACCACCATCGCATGTGGATCTTGTTATTGTTTGTGGTACTGCGGATTGAACGCAGGTGCACTCTGCTTCTGAGCTACACCCCAGACCTATTTTATTTTTTATTTTTGAAACAGGGTCTCACTAAGTTGCTTAGGGCCTTGCCAAGTTGCTGAGGCTGGCTTCCAACCTGTGGTCCTCCTGTCTCAGGCTCTCAAGTACTGGGATTACAGGTGTGCATTACCATAGCCAGCCATCATATGTGTTCTTGACTAAAACTTCCTTCTTCCCTCTCTAATTTCCACTAATGTTTTTATGATTGATAATAGCAAATGTATTACTCTACTTCTATTAGTGCATAAATCACAAAAAACTTTCATCATTTGTGACAGTTACAAGATCTCCCTTTACCGTGCTATGCAATAGTCATTCTCATAATACTTATTTTTTAAAAGCAATACAAAAACTACACCATGGCATAGAAACTTGTCCATATCAGATTCTGAACATGTCTAAGATGATGTCTGCATTTATAGATCCTATTCCTGCAATCTATTTTCCTTCAGTAAATAATCAGCTGTCAATTTATTTAATCCAATTGGGTGTTTATCTTCCAGACATTTATATCGGCCAAGTACATTAATACTAGATGTGACTTTGGCATAATAAATCAGCAAATTATTTTCAATTTAAGCTATCATCTGCTGATACTGGAAGCTTCCTGGGAAAAATGTAAAACACCAGCAATTCATTATATATCTAATGTGACAGTTTTGATAGTAAGGGTTAACTGAGTTCAAATACACACACCTATACCACTTTTACATTATAATTAAATAACTTACACCACAAGCACAAATTTAAGTCCATGTTTAGCAGGTATGAAAATGACACACTTTTGAGCAACACAATAGAATTGAAATTCAGATATCGATTATCTACCACATAATACATGTTTCCCTTTCTGTTTCTAAAGGCTTCTCAGTAAATAAAACATGTTCCACAATATTTTAAGTGTATGTATCTTTATATTACGTTACTCTATGACTTACAAAATATAAATGATGTCTTAGAGGTACTTGTATCCTTTAATCAAGTAAAATATAGAGCAATGCTTAATGAGGGAAGAGTTCTTCAAGGTATTATTGTAAAATTGGTTCTGAGTAATTTAACAACTTTATTAGAACTGAAGCAGTGAGTTGTATAAACTTCAAAGATCTTGTCTTACTAAGCTGTACATTTATTCCAAAGCAGTTGTCATTTTTGGTTGACCGTCAAAATCCTTGGCATATTTATATATACATCCTCAATTGTTTTTCACCTGAAGATTAGATTTTAGAATTGGCTAGAATCCCTGGGAATTAATGAATGGCTGAATATTTAGAAAAACAAATTTGGATAGTTTTTCTTAAAAAAGATTTTAATAAATATCTATTAAGGTTATTATATAAAAAATAACTATGATAGACAGTTGTGGTTTTAAAATATAAAAAGCTATCAAAGAGGCGTATAGAGAATAGGCAGAAATATTCACAAATTATAAGAAATGCATAAATAACAGAGAACAGGAGCAGTTTGAACTAAATATGACATGTATAGCTTTTTTTTACCAATAGTTTCATAGATCATAGAAATTCATATTCCAGGCATCCTTCTTTGCAAACAATTGAGTTTCATAAAAAATAATCTTCAACCAGGAGTGTTGGCACACACCTATAATCCCAATATTTGGGAGGCTGAGACAGGAGGATCGCAGGCTCAAGGCCAGCCTCAGCAATTTAACAAGACCCTGTGCCAAAATAAAAATTAAAAAAGAGTTGGGGTTATGGCTTGGAGGTAGAATTCCCCTGGGTTTGATCCTCAGTATCAATGATAATAATAATAATCTTAATTTTAATGACACATATAAAGTATTATGATCTTATAGACACAACTTTCCTGAGAAATACAAGTAAAGTTTACAAATATGTTACAAATGATATCGATTATGCAAATACCACTGGTTTATATGTTTTTAGGTCACAAAACTTGGAGTAATAGCAATGACCAAATGGGTGTCTTTACAGGTGAACACTGTAAATGATTCCACTCAATATATCAACCACAGAAAAACATTCCTATGTCTTTTCATTATCTGTGTCAGAAAAACTATTTTTGTCATCATGGTGAGTTTTTGCTTATTCAAAGATTTAATTGTAAAATTTTCTGTTGGTTTACTCAAAACTAACATTTTTGTTTCTGGTGGTATTTTATCCATGGAATGATTTTTAATTAAACAAAGACTGCTGTGACAAACTGGGAAAGGAAATCAATGTAGTTACATGGACATGCAAACTGAGCAGCCAAGATCATAGGTGTGAGTGTGTGTGCTAAAAAGCCAAGAACTCTCTGGTGACCAGAGAGGGAAGAGCGTGGATTAGAGAGAAAAAGCAGTACAAAGAAAAAGCAGCTTGGACAAGTTCAAAATATAACAACCTGACAACCTGGGCTTCTCTGCTTTATAAAGCACACCCAGGCAATTTGGAAAAAGAGAAAATCCTCAGCGATTCTTTGGTTCCATGTGGTCACCATACCCTGGTGCCATATCCCATCCTGGATGAGCTAAACGAGCCTGGGGCTCATGAGATTACACGGTAAATTGAGCGATAGCTGCTTAACTCAGTAGAAAAGAGCATTTTTATTACATGATATCACCAGGCTTTTATGGTGAGCTTTATGAGATATCACATGGTGATTTACAATTACTCCGTGTCACCAGCGTGGCACGACTGTTGCATTGTTTTGGCTATTAAAGTAACTACCTCCTGAGCCAATTTGAGAACAAGACAATTCGCAAAGCGGCAGTGCTTTGTACTGTAAAAATAGATGCTAGAGATAATTGGGCAAGGTGGTGTCATGTCACTTGTGTGCAGTTCATTAATTAACTGCTTGAAACTGCTATAAAATAATAGCCATGTCATCAGGATGAAAGTAAAAGAGTGCAAAGGAAATAAAACTTCCTAAGAAGGCAGACAGAAGTAGCTGTTATGAAGGAAATTCAAATGTTTCCTTCTCTTTTAGTGCCCATCTTATTTCCCTGTAGTTACAAACCTGCACTTCAACTTTTCTTATTATTACTTGTTAGTATTTATTGGGTGGTAGATGATGCGTGCGATTTATGTTCCCCTCTGATCTGCGGATGCTGATGGATTGTTTACTAAAGGAGCTCAGGGATCATTGCTGCAGACAGAGCAATATCCTGAGATTTTTTTCCTCCCACAGTTCAGAAACAAGGTTCATCTTAACTACACTCACAAACATGTCACTAATGGGATTTCTCATTTCAGTGACAACAGATCTTTAGCAGGGCCAGCCCTGAGTCAGGAAATAAACCCATATAAGGGGAACAACTTTGCCAGTAGTAAAGGTCTTTGCAAATATAATGTCATGTTTTTTAAATTGTATGAGTAAGCTTCCTACTATTACATCATAACCAAATTGGTTAATTGACAGCTGCATTGAGAGAGAGAGAGAGAAAGAGAGAGAGAGAAATGCAAGTAAAAACTGCAGTCAGTAAAGGTATTAGGATAGTAATTCTGTGCATATGACCAGTAACTATGTTTTTATCTGCCTTCTGGTTACCAGATCCACAGTGACCTTAAACCTGAAGCTGTGAGATGTACTTAACAATTGGAAAAGGAGATTTGGGGAACCTGGCTGAAGATGCCTCTGGCTAAAAGAATATACAATACCATTACATACTACACATAGCCTAGAACAATACAGAAGTGAGGACTTAAAGATATTAAGTTTATTTCTCTATGAGGACTCCCTCTGTATGGCAATAATGAAAAAACTAGGTCACTTCACCATGGTAATTTTCCCAGAATTATGGTGCACTCGAGTCAATTTGATCTCCTTTTAGCTGAACATTTAGCTAAGGAGGGCAGCACTAAAAGAAGCAACCCATCATCCTTATCACTGCGGGTACGGGAGAAGGTGCCTGCAGCGTGGTCTTCAAGGTCCCGCCAGTGATTGTTCAAGGCTTAAGCTGATGAAATATTTTCTGTCAGGGCTGATTCCACACCTGACATTTCTCATATTTGATCTGTTAATGGTTATTGCCCACTATGCTGGTTTCAAAGGTCAGATTCATAAAAAGGTTATGTCTCTACCAATTGAGCCCTATCTTTAGGAACTTCGTTCAAATATGTGTTGTAAGCCATGGTGACAAGTGCCTGATCCTTACCAGGAGCACACAGGTCTGATGGCCCATCCCCCAGAGTGCCACTTGTCTCACCTGTGCTTTGATGAAGACAGTATCCTTTGTAGAAGTGTTAACAGTTAAAAAAAAAAAGGAAATTTAATGGTAGATGGTTTTCGTTCATATGTATTTCCATATATCCTTATTAGATTTAAGAAATGCTGGAATTATATTAGCATGGAAGTATAACAACATTGGTAGATATTTGCTGTAGATATTATATTAATCTGAAACCAAGTGTGTGCTAATAATAAAACTCAAAGCAAACTAAGTTAGCAAGAGGAAACTTCATTATTCCAGAACACAAGGACAGATTGAACTGCCAAGTTGCAAAAAGGACGTGGATGTAACTAGTGACAAAGAACTGAATTCCACAAGGATTTCTCATACCTCAGTCTCCCAGTATCTGCCTCATTCTTTCTTAACTCAAACTACCTTCTCCAAGTAGTGTTTTGTTCATCATTGGAAGAAACCTCTCTCTTCTAATTTACAAATACTGAAAAAACTTACTGGCCCAACATAAATCTGTCACTCCTTGACCAATGTGCAAGGGGATAAGGTAATAAATGAATGTGACTGATCCCTGGAACCAAATGGTTGGACTTTGGTGCTAGCAATTTCTAAAAGAAGTAAAAGAAGCTGGATGGTGGGGAGCAGGAGAGGAGGCGAACAACCATTTCCAAAGGAAGAGAAGGAGCTACTGGCCAAATAATTATGTTAAAAATTTCACTGGAAATATTACTTGAAAGTCAGAATACAACTCCAAAAGCCTAAATATAATGTATACACCTTCTTCTAAAAGCTCTATCTTTCACAAAAAAAAGAAAATGGGAGGCACTACTAAACATAATATAGAGATAGATATAGATTATATTAATATATATTATCATTATTATACATCCTTGAAATTGTAAAGAATATTCTAAAGAAGTTATCCAGATAATAAGCATATAAGTTAGAATTTTACAAAATACCAGAAGTGTAGAGACAAATAGAGCAGGAAAAGAGAGGGCAGGGAGGGATGAGAGATTGATTGCTGTCTTGTGTAGAGTGGTCAAGGGAAGCTTCTCTAAAAAGTGCCTTTGAATTGAGATTGGAAAGAAAGGAGTCACACATATCTGGGAAAAGATGCAAATATTCTTGAACATAAAGTTGGCCTAACGAATCTGAATTTGAAATGGGTATGTTAGATACGAAAAGGATCACCCACTCAAGAGTCATTCTACCTTTAAGAAGTTTGACACCTTGGAAAGTATTTTACTCTCTCAGTTTTCTCATCTGTAAAATAAATACAGTGCTGTTTCTCCCTCAACCCTGAAGATTCTTTATCTAATGAGATTGCTTACAACCTCATCTGTGCTATTCTGTTATTGCAGCCCTAGTACACTAACATTATTATCTACTAACATTCTCTTGCTGCATGAGCACACCAGGCCTGTCCCAGCTTTGGGCCTTTGTGCTGCTTGCTTCCTGTACCTTGAACGTGGTGACCTCACTCCTTCCTTTCTTCAAGTTTTAACAAGCATAGCCTCCCCTGACCACCTCCACTAAAAGTGTATCTCTCCTTCTCCCACCACATCCCTACACTCTTAACCCCATTGACCTCCTTCCATTTTTCCCTAAAGTGCTTTATCACTTGTAAGATATAACTGACTCATTTTTATTTTAATTGCTTGTGATCTCTTTCCACTAGAAGGTAAATCCACATGGGTAAGGACAGTCACAGATGGGCTCTCTGACATAGCTTGTAACGTAGACCCATGCCTGGCATATAGTAGATGTTCAAGCAATATTTATTAAATGGATAAAGTGAAAATAATAAACTGGATGGTACTTCAGTCTAAGTCTAATCCTTTATGTGAAATCAAATTTATATTTGCTTTATATATCCTTTAGCTAGTAAAATATATATATAACTATATACAAAATATATATAACTATTTCCAGACAGTAAACATTGATCTTTCTGGAATAAATATCACTTTTGTTTATTGAAAATTAATATCTGAAATGCTATTTATTTATTTGCTAATCTGTAGACCTAATTTACTATGACTTTGCATCCAGTTTTCATTAGTCAGGGTATAGTAACTATGATCGCAAACATCTTCATTAACCTAAGACCAGCAGGAATCTTGTTTTGTTTATCTGAACTGCTCTCTTCATTGCGAACAGCAAATGCAGGGTTCAGGTAGGGAACACCTTTGTTCCACATGGTCTTTCTTTTTTGCAGTACTGGGGATTGAACCCAGGTGTGTTTTACCTCCGAGTTATACCCCCAGCCCTATTTTTTATCCTTTATTTTGAAACCGGGTCTCAAGACATTGCCGAGGGCCTCACTAAGTAGCTGAGGCTGGTCTCGAACCCCGATCCTCGGGTGTCTGCCTCCCAAGTACTGGGATTACAAGCATGCGCCACCATGCCCGGCTTTCCACATGGTCTTTAAGGGCCCTAATCTCTTCTTTCTGGTTGACCCACCATGCGCTAAGTCCCATATTACAAGAAAAGAGTAGCGTAGAGAACTTGTAGGAAGTTTGGGGGACCAGTGCTAGAGGTAACACATGTCATTTTCAGTTACATTCCCTTGCCCAAAATCATCATTGGGTCTCATCTGCATGAAATTAAATTATACAAAGTGTCAAGGAAGAAGTGGACGCAGATTTTGACTGGCACCAATCTCTCCCCAACATTTAACCCTTCGCTTATACAAGAAGGACTGGGTTGGAGACACCACTCAAGTGCTGCATGCAAGTAACAGAAAGAGCCTTTGATTCACATCATGGTTTGAGTTGCTGGAAATTTAAAAAAATAATAAAATAAAAACAGAGGTCTAGGAAGGATCTTCTAAACTCTTAATTTTGTTGTTTTCATCTAGCCTTATTTTTTAAATGTAAGTCACCAGACTATTGAATATATTTATTTATATGTACATTTAAGAGAGACTTCAAATGTGAATTATTTGATGTGTTCACCACTATTTTTACCTGAACTTTTCCTCATGAGTGCAGATAATTGATATCATTGTACATCACAAAGCTTTTAAGTGAACAAAAGAACATTTGAAACAGCTACTCCCAAACTAGTTATCATTGGGAAAACAGGAGGAAATCATAAATTAATATCTAGCTTCTTTATCTTGAGTAGATATCGACTAATAATAAGTTAGAGTACAACATGATAGAATTAAATTTATTCATTTAAAGTCTTTCATTTCTGAGCTTAAAACGTGCATAGTGGTTTAGAGAATGTATTTTTTTAAAGCTTTTAACCTCATTTCTGGACTTCCAGTATCCTACAGTCTATTTAACTTGACAAATGTTTCAAGTTGTTAATGGAAAAAACATGAGTCTAGCACTCACTAATTATGAGTTTTGGAAAATCACTTAACTCTCTAAAACTTAATTTCCTCATCTGTAAAACAGAGAATAACAATTCTTACCTTGGAGGGATGTTACATATTTTTAAATGAGCTATAAGAACAACCAGCTTACTTCTTGTCTCGTGGTAGCCTCGAATACACTATAGCTATAGTGTATATAGTATATTTCTTATGGTAATACATTTTAATATCTAAAATAAGTTACAAAAACAACTGCAATGAAATTTAAAAGAATTAGGAAATAAATGCAAGCCAAAACAATGCAAAAGAAAGTTCCAGTGGAACTTGAATTAAAGCTTAAATTATTGGAGGCCTTAGAATGTCAAAGGTAGGAACGCCGTAGATTTCAAATCAGGACTGAATGTGAGGTTTTCAGAGAAAGATGGAGCAACTTGATAAAAGTCAAAGACACTGAAATACTCAGGGCATAGATACATGTAGCTTACTGTCTAGGAGTGTAAATGTTCGAATTTATGAAAAGTACTAATTTAAGAAAAATGTTCAATAAGCATTGGCTAAGTAAAAATATTTTATAAAATGATTACTAAAACATTTCTGTAAAAATACATGACAAAGGAATGTGGTAAGCCATTTACAGCATAATATCATAAGAACATTTGAATAATCCTTTAATTTCATATGTATTATCCATGTCAACTTTTATAATTTAATATTTAAAATTAAATATTTTAAATTATTTTAAAATCAAATAGCTAGGCAGGATATACCAACTTTTATTTAAAACACCAAATTTGTGTAAAAATTTAGATTCCTTCTACATTTTAATTATGATGTGTAATCATTATTTGTTGCAATACTTTGAATTTTTAGATTTATGATTCTTCTTTGATCCCAAAACAGAAAGAAGACAAAAAAAAAAAAAAAAACATGGACAGTTTGAATATGGTATAACTTTCCCTTTCATGATTTTAAAGAGATGAGAAGTGTATATAATATAGCTATATCCTACTGGGGGTAGGATATAGCTCAGTGGTAGAAGGTGTGCTTAGCATGCGCAAGATCCTGGGTTTGATCCCCAGCACCAAGGAAGAAGGAAAGAAGAAGAAAGGAAGGAAGGGAGGGAGGGAGGGAGGGAGGGAGGGAGGGAGGAAGGACACTCATTAAAATAAGCAAATAAAGGGCCCAGTGTGGTGGCGCATGCTTGTAATCCCAGTACTTTGGGAGGTGGAGACCGGAGGATCCGGGTTCACGACCAGCCTCAGCTCTCTCTCTCTCTCTCTCTCTCTCTCTCTCTCTCTCCTTAGTGAGGCCCTCTGCAACTTTGTGAGACCTGGTTTCAAAATAAAGTATAAAAAATAGGGCCGGGGATGTAGCGCAGAGGTAGAACGCCCCTGTGTTCAATCCCCGGTACCGCAAAAAAAAAAAAGCAAATAAAAAAATGAGCAAGTCTACAAAGTTGCTGAAGTATAGACATGTAGTCGTGGGTAGACAACCTAGAAAGTTGTTTTGGTCAACAACAACAACAACAACATATTTTTAGCACTTAGAGTGGTGAGTATGAAACACTATTTCAAAATGACCCTTCAAGGATTGAGCTCATTATTATATTTAACTGGAAAAGCAGTGTTCAATCCAGGTAATATGCATGCCCAACTCACACACTGGCTATCTCATTTGGTCTACCCAAAGCCAATTAGAGGCTTGAACTGAAACAACTTAGTGGTTGCATACCCTTGGTCTCTCGGTCTCTCTGTCTCTGTCTCTCTCTCCTGTTCTCTTTCTCACACACACACACACACACACACACACACACACAATGAAGTAAACTAAAGTTTTATTTTCTAGGATATGTGAAATAATTTTAGGGCCCAAGGCTATTAAAAGATGGAGGGGCAACAAAGCAAAGAAGCCAAAGATATTACTTTATATTTTTTGTGTTTTGTTTTCATTTTTTCGCTTCACCACATAACCGCATCATCACATATGGTGTACCATGTGAGCCAAAAATTCAGTCTCTGCTTGATAATTTATAAATATTTTAGGAAATCAGTTTTAGTCAAATAATTACTGCTGAGGAAACATAATAACTATATACATTTGTTACATGTGAATTGATTAACAAAATAGGATGTTTTATTGACAACCATATTTTCATAGAAGAGTTAGTCAAAAGCGATGAACACTGAGTCTACTCTAAACTATATTCCATGAGTAGCTTTATATCCACTAGTAAAAGTGGAGTCTAAATAAAATGAAAGTACACCCAAATTGGGGTTTCTTGTACAGCAAGTGTACTAAAATAATTAAGATATCACAACTGTAGGCTTGAATTAAATGAAAAGTTAAATTTAATCTCCTCCTCCTCCTCTTATTATTATTATTATCATTCTTATTGGTTTATTATTATTATGCATTTTGTTCTCAAATTCATTATGTCTCAATGAGTATACTTTGTTAAGCATTGATTGCTGGGAAAACAAATCTTTAATAAATAAGAACCATCACTGCTTCACCTCCTCTAGCATGTGATGCTATTTACACATTAAACAGAAAGGGAAAGAATGAAATATATTTATATATTTTTTTATAGGTACTGGGGATTGAACCCAGGGGCATTCTACCTCCGAGCTACACCCCCGGCCCTATTTTTTATTCTTTATTTTGAAACAGGGTCCTCACTAAGTTGCGGAGGGTCTAACGAAGTAGCTGAGGCTGGCCGCGAACTCGGATCCTCCTGTCTCAGCCTCCCAAGTACTGGGATTACAAACATGCGCCACCACGCCCGGTGGAAAGAATGATATTAAACTCAAATTTCTCATCTGATGAAAGAAGAGGAAAAGCAAATAGAGAAGAAAAGGAGAAAGAAGGAGATGGAGAGGGAAAGGAGGTGAGACTAGCTAAAGAACCTAATTTGTTTGTATGGAAGATGAATCATGTCATTCTCTGAAACAGAATGCCTCAGGAAGCAGAGACACTAAAAGGGAGAATCTTGGATTTAAAAATATATATATGTAGCTGGGCGTGGTGGCGCACGCTTGTAATCCCAGTACTTTGGGAGGCGGAGACCGGAGGATCTGGGTTCGCGGCCAGCCTCAGCTCTCTCTCTCTCTCTCTCTCTCTCTCTCTCTACTTGATGAGGCCCTCCACAACTTCGTGAGACCCGGTTTCAAAATAAAGTATAAAGAATAGGGCCGGGGGTGTAGCGCGGAGGTAGAACGCCCCTGGGTTCAATCCCCGGTACCGCAAAAAAAAAAAAAAAAAAAAAAAAAAAAAAAAATATATATATATATATATATATATATATATATGTAAATAATAGTAGAAGCATTTTAACTCCTTCTTGTCAGAAATATGCCAGTTCTTTAAATTTTACTGGACAATTCTCTTAAATTCTGTCTTAATAGAAGAGACCTGACCTGAGAAGTCCTATTAAGTTATTAGGTGGAGAGGGAGTGACAGGTCAGCAGAGCAAGGCAGGAAGTTGATATTTCTAACCCAAATAATGCTAGCCCTCATACAGAGGGCTGTGCTTTTTTTTTTTTCCAGTCCAGTATTAGATTCCCCTCCCTTCATAGATGTTTAAGATGCATCCTAAAACCCTTCTCTCCATTCTGCCTCTGTATCTTCCTCCCCCACACACATCCAACCTTCTACCAATGAGCAGCTCAAAGCACATCACCTCATCCCCACTTTCATTTCATTAGGTTAGACTTTCCACTCCTGCCTGAATTCTTGCAATAATCTACCAATTGGATCCCTTAACGTTGATCCTAAATCCTCCACTCCATCTCCCCTTTTGCTTCCTGGGCTTTTAAACTGTTAGCATTACTCAGTTAATTTATTTATGTATTTATTGTGCTGAGGGTTGAACATAGGACCTTGTACATGCTAAGCACATGCTCTACCACTAAGTTACACCCCTCGCCCATTTATTTTAAATGTCAATCACATCCCTGCAAGCTAAAATTCACATCTATTAGCACAAAAATGTAAGGATCCACATAAACCCATTTTGGTGAATGCAATAAATTTTCTTGAAGCAAGAAACTTTGCTAGATTCTGTGGTTATAAAGATGAAAAGACAGTTACTACCCTTTTTTTTTTTTTTTGCGGTACTAGGGATTGAACTCAGGGGCATTCTACCTCTGAGCTACACTCCCTGCCCTATTTTATTCTTTTATTTTTGAAACAGGGTCTCACTAAGTTGCAGAGGGCCTCACTAAGTTGCCAAGGGTAGCCTCAAACCTGCGATCCTCCTGTCTCAGCCTCCCAAGTACTGGGATTACAAGCATGTACCGCCATGCCTGGCTCAGTTACTACCTTTTAAAGTACCCAGTCAAATGAGGAGACAGGGATAAAAATAATAAAAACTGATTGAGATAACATGTTTTTTTTCTACCTTTGAGCTACACTTCTAGACATTTTTTAAATTTTTTTACATTAAAACAGAGTCTTAGTTGCTAAGGCTGGCCTAGAACCTGCGATCCTCTTGTCTCAGCCTCCCAAGTATTGGGATTACAGGCATGTACTACCATACCTGGCTTGAGATCATTTCTCAAACAAACTTTAACAGTAATGAAGAAAAACAACCCTTAATATAGCTTTGATCAAGTCTCAGCCCAACTGCTTTGGTTCCTTCAAAGTGATCATTACGTATTTATGCATTCATTTAATAAATATTTATTGAGTTCTTATTGAGTTCTTACTATGTGCCAAGTACTGAGTTAAGGAGTGGAAAACATATTCAATAAATGTTTGGTGAATGAAAAAACCACTGAATGAATCATAGGTTAACTTCCAACATTTTCACATTTCATTCATGAATCCACAGGAAGTTCATAGAAGGCCACGATGCCACTGTGATACACCACCAGATTCCCCTCAGGGCTAGGGAATGTTCCCCCTTCCCAGCTGCAGATAGCCCTAATTATGAGCCTTTTTAGAATTGTCCTGTCTAAAACGAGTTGCCTCATCCAAGGGGATGCCCTATGCCCTCTTCCCAGGAAGCCCAGATCCAACGACTAATCAGTGTGGTTATATAGCGGCTCATGCCCCCGACCCAGTTAAGTAGCACCAATATTTTTGGTACTGGGGATTGAACCGAGGAGCATTCTACTTCTGAGCTACACCCCCAGCCTTTTTTGAAATTATTATTATTATTTTGAAACAGGATCTTCCTAAGTTGCTGAGGCTGGCCTCAAACCTGTAATCCTCCTGTCTCATTCTCCCAAATACTGGGATTACAGGCATGCACCACCATGCCCTGCTGCACACCAATTTTTACTCAGCCTCTGCTTTGTAGAGAAACCCACCTATGATACAGTTACACCTGGGTTTTTTTCCTCAATTATCATGAGTTTACTGTTGACAATGTACATCAAATATAGCAATAAATTTGAAACACCCTGAATTGGCCCAAATAATATAATTCTTAACGGGCTAGAAGAGGTGATTATAAAAGTTTAAGTAACGCTTATGGAGGGTTATCTTAGGACATCTTCTACCCAAATTTGACTATATAGACAAAGACAACATAAAGGGCAGCATAACTATTATTTTTTGTGGCATAGTAAAAATAGTTGATAAGATCTTAATAAAAAGGCTATTAAGTCATAATTGTTTATGTCTTGTAGTCAGATCACTCGTTATTAATTGGGTATTATTAAGGAAATATGAATCTTCACCAATATAACAAATGTAAAATTCTAATTGAATTTTAAAATATGTATGAACCATTTTTGCTCATTCTAAACTGTGGAGGTTACTGTAAATTCACAATGATTGAAACATTCAAAATGAAAAGATAATTCAACATAGGAATATTTATGTGTCATATTTGTTAATATGCATGTGGAACAATCCAAAATGGCTGCAGTAATGTTCACTTGTTGTGAAGTGTCTTGCCTCTTGATAAACCATATGTAATATTGAAAGTCATAGAAGATAAACGCTGAGAAGTTAAAAATATACATCATAAAAATCCTCTAAAGAATTAAAGATATTTGTACTTTTATTCTAAAATGTTGCTACTCTTCATCCCACTCTTTATATGTATAATATTACATGAGTTTACTTTAACAACAATTTAGATTCATAGTGTACAGCTTCACCTATAAAGACATTCATAAATTACTGTTGCTACATTTTTATATGAATCCACATGTTGTATTTATTACAGTACCAGAGTAAAACAAAGAAGCGAATCTCTATTTTTCTAGATTACTTCTTTTCTTTTGATGAAAGTATTGCCAAATTTAAAAATAATGTTAAAATTTGCTTCCTCTAAAGTACCTAAAAATTTTGTTAAGTTTCTCCAAAATACAATTTTCATCATATTTTAAGAAAGAAAAAAAATCACTTTGAAGCAGTCACCTATTAGTATTCTGCCTTAACTAAGTGGATTATAGACTTTGAAACTAAATCTGAACACTTCTTACAAAGGTGCCCAAGCTTAACTATCTTGTCCTATAAATATGGAAGCCTCTTTGACAATAATTGGATCTCCCTAATACCCATATGGATTCAAATATTGCAGAAAGGAAATGGATTGTAAATTTTGGCAACTGAACTGAGCTATACTTCCATATGTATGCTTTACCAACCACAGGATTTGGAATTCGAACTGTTGTTACAAACCATTTCTGCTAATTAGAAGCATCTTCATTTTTCACCTTCACGAGTAAAGTTGTGAGAAGCCCCATGTTCCCCTTGCTTATCTTGAATTCCCATTTGGCAGGCGCTGTAAAAACTAACTCCCAAAGAGCTGTCATATGCCTGGAGTCTCCAACTTGGCACAGATACTTGCTTTGACCTCAGGGAATTTTCATGTGCGAGTCTTCCTGTGGTTTACCTCTGAGAGTTCTCTCTACATTTAAAGAGAGCAGGAGGGATGGGCGAAAACAATAGCTGAACAAGCCAGGTTTATTTTAAGTGGTTCACAAAGCAATTCTCTTGCAGGACCAAACTGCTACAACATGGTCTCAGATAATTACTCTTTACAAAGTAATTCAGGAAGAGCAAGGCCAATTAGCTTAACAATTAAAAGGTGTGCTAACAGCACAACACACATTCATCAGAATTAACACCCACAATGTTTCTATAGACATCACATCAATCAAAGTGTAAGAAATACAGATCTTGGTGACCATGCCCTTGACTATCATCCCATTCCATCCACCAGCATAGGACGGATCACTTCCTGCTGATATATTAAAGCCATCATGGGAATACTCTCTAACCTACGTCTTCATAAACAGACCAGGATGGCCGGACTGAACATAAAGGAAATCTAATGTTCAGAATTTAACTAGCATAAACTATTGATTATATGTTTCTAGATGCCAGCCAGATCTCAATATTTGAACTGTATGATACGCTCTTTCCATGATTTTTATGTAATATTTTAGTTACTGCTAAATTAAATTTTTAACATTTTCTTTTTTCTGGGGGTGATGGAGACCTGCAGGCTGGCAAGGAAGCTCCCCACTTTAAGTTCTAGCTCTACTGTCTATTAATTTTGGAAAACAGAATTAACCATTTTTGTGAACATTTGCCTGTAATCAGAATATTTTTAATGCTGCCCTTTTTTATTTCAAAGCACTTTATTTTACAGCCCCCCCTCTCTAGCTTCTGGGCAAAAGGGCAGAACTGTTGAAGACTAAAGGACAAAATGAGAGGAAAAGGCACTATGTTTCTCTCCCCATCTCTCTGCTGAATGTGGAGTCTCTCGCAGATCCTCATCCTCAAGACCCTTCTTGGACAGCTGCTCACTCTTTGGGCCCCCACAGGGCAGACCCACTGTGGTTCTATCTCCTGGAAGGTGGCCCCAGAGACAGACAAAGGGACTATGTCTCTTGAACCGATAGAGTCCAGGATGGATTTCAGCTTCCATGTTATTTATGTAATCAATTTTTTGTTAATTTCCATATTTTTTGCAATGCATTCACATATTCCTCTTTCCCCGATTGGACACTGCCAGTTATATCTACATACCATTGCTTCCTGTCTTATCTACTGAGTCTACGGAGTAATTTTGAAGATTGATGAATGCAGTATTTCAGTCAACATTCTCATGTTATAATACAAAACAACTGGCCACACGAATTAGAGGAGGGAAAATTTATTTTCTCAGAGTTTTTGGAGATTTCAGAGGTTGAGTCCATTTCAGGCCATGTTTGTGGAGCTCAGGGCACCGTGGTAGGAAGCAGAGAGAGAGAGAGAGAGAGCAAGGGCTCTGTTCTCACATTTTGGAGTCCAGAAGCAAGAGAGAGAGCAGGGGGAGGAGGAACCATATATGATCCAAGGCCACACCCCCAGGGGCCCTCCTTACCAACCAAGCCCCACCTCCAACGTGGCTGTCTGCGCTCCATGAGGTCTCTGGGGACATTCTAAATCCAAACCATTACATGCAGTCATTATTAAGCTTCAAGACACATCAGAATCACCTGGAAAACATGAATAGTGCAGATTTCAAGGCCTCCTCCTGGCAGTTTCTGATTCACTAGGTCCAGAGTGGGACCCAGGAATGCCTATTTCTAATGTGTTTTCAGGTGATTTGGATGCTGCAGGTCCACGGGCCATACTTGAACCAATCACTGCAGTGGAAAGTTCTTCACTAGTTATATATAATCTACAGAGATTTAAGAATTGATGCTCAACATTATCCTGTAATTTTTCTTTGTCTTTCCTAACTGTGGTTGAAGACAGGATCTGAAGAAATTTTCCAATTCAGAATGAGGCAATGTATCTGAATATAATGTGTGTGTGTTGGTGATAGTTTATGTAATATATATGTCTCTCTGTATAGATGGGTTGTTAGCTAGTTGTGTATGTGTATGTGTGTGTGTGTGTGTACACTTTCTGAATATGATGAATAGTATTCTTATATTTTAATAGAGTCCTTTTGGTAAAATTAAGATGTGTTGGTTATATCAAGCAGTTACTTTTTTTCTCTCTAAGGAGAGTATAAAGGTAAAGAAGGAGGAGGAGGAAAGAGAAAGAAGTGGAGGAGGAGGAGGGATGATGATTGTTATTTTATATGTGACATGATATATAAAACATCATTTTGAAAGACATCTTCATATATTCTTAGTAACGTGCTATAAAAGTAACTTCTGTATTGCTATACTGAAGTGGATTGTTTAGGTTTAGGAGGATGAACATATTTGGACCTAAAACTCTAGTTTCAAACACAAAACAACTGCCTTAACCTGCATTTCTATAAATATGGAAAGGGCTTTGGCAAACCTGGATCTTCCTTAAAGTAATATAAATAATCAAATACAATTGATTGAGATGGGGAAACATAAAATTATGATATACCTCCATATATACTTATATATCTATATCTACACATGTCTATCTATATCTTTATAAACATAAAAATACATGAAACGTACATGAGAACCAGTCTCGTTATTGATTCCTTCTACATTTGGGGGATTTTCTCCCCTCCTAATTTTTACAGCTGACTCATCTATCACTAATTTGACCAAAAGTCTTTTAATCTAAATCTTACCTCAAATAATGTTTTTACCTAAAAATATTTTCCCTGAAAATCAAAGTTTTGCCCAATACAGTCTATATATTCTTAATTGAAACAATACCTGTTTTCTAATTTACATGCTCAAATTTCATTGATTTATATAACAAGTATAAAAACCATAAACTGCTTTGGGAGCTATGACTGACCCCTCTCACCAGCAGCTATATTAGTTTCCCATTGCTGTGTAACAAATTATCACAAATTGATCAGATTAGAAAGCATATACTTATTATCTCACGCTTTTCATGGGTCAAGCGTCTGGCACGGGTTAGCTGGGTCTTCTGCTCCATGTCTCTTGAAGCTGAAATCAAGGTCTCAGCCAGCTGAGTTCTCATCTGGAGGCTCCAGAAGGGAAATATCTCCTTCCAAGCTCACTGGGTGTTGGCAGAATCCTTCTCATGGCTGTATGACTGAGATTACTGTTTTCCTGGTAACTCTTAGCCAGCAACAGCTCTCAATCCAGTCCCTTGTCACCTGGCCGCCTCCACAGGAAGCTCACAACATGGCTCCTTGCTTCTGCAAACCCAGCAGGAGAATGTCTTGTGTTAAGAAGGCTCAGCCCTTTCAAGGGCTTTCCTAACTAGGTCAGAACTGCCCAGAGTAATCTCCCTTTAGGCGAAATAAAAGTCAATTAATTGGTGACCTCCACTACATCTACAGAATCACTTCACTTTTGTCATGCATCATAACCTGGACAAAAAATGGAATCCTGAATCGTAGTCATATCCCTACCCATCCAGAGAGGAAGGGATTATACAGGGCACAGATACCAAGATTCTGAATTTGGGGGCATCATCTCAGAATTCTGCCTAACACAGTATCTGTGAACATCACTTAGTTTGTTGGAATGTGTTGATCAACCTAGAAAGTGGTTAAAGAAAACTTGCATCCTAGTTATATTTAGAAGACCTTGTTGACTTTTTATGATCTATGATGGCCATGTAGATAACTATTCATAAGAGTTATCAGACACTCTGGAAAAATTCTTGTGGAGATCATAATTTTATGTTAATATACTGTGAAAAATCTGAAGTCACCAATAAAAAGATAAAGTGAAATATCAATGTCAGCTAACAAGTGTAGACATTAAAGGGAGTATTTTGTCCCTGAGTATTAATTTATTATCTAATTATTTATTCATTTTTTCTTTGTTCAGTCAAATTATAGAATACTCTAAGCAAAGGCTAGAAACTTTTATATCCCCTTCATACTGAACTCTCAAGAGTGATGATTTGGATGTTCCCAGACAGATCATTGAATCAAAAGAATCTTATGCTTCTTCAAAGAAAAGCACATGACATAATGTCTAATTCAGGTAATGAGCTTGGAAAATCAACAGAATATTCCAATTTCTCTCTCTCTCTCTCTCTCTGTCTCTCTCTCTCTCTCTCTCTCTCTGTCTGTCTCTGTCTCTGTCTCTGTCTCTGTCTCTATCTCCCTTCCTCCCTCCCTCCCTCTCTCCCTCTCTCTTCTTTCCTTTCTCTCACTTTGTCTCATGATTCTCAATGGGTAAGGAAGCTCTTGCCACTATCATTGCTCTGTCCAGGTCTCCCTCAGCACCCCCAATCTACCATAACTTATTTTACGACCTTAGGTTTTTGTTCTACATGCACTTGTAACTGTAACTTATGAAATGATTTTCCCATGTCTCTGTAGAAAAATGAAGCAGAAAGTGGGGTTTATTTCTATTTTTCTGCATATGGTTAGCCAGTTTCACCAGCACCATTTGTTGAAGAGGCTATCCTTTTTCCAGTGGGTGTTTTTAGCCCCTTTGTCAAAAATAAATTGGCTGTAGGTGTGTGGGTTTGTTTTGGAGTCTTCTATTTTGCTCCATAGGTCTATGTGTCTGCTTTTGTGCCAATACCATGCTGTTTTTATTACTATGGCTTTGTAGTATAGTTTGATGTCAGGTATTGTGATGCCTCCTGCATGGTTCTT